>JAVLUX010000020.1:3465000-3747500 GCA_032164185.1 Moxostoma hubbsi
CACTGGCTCCAGACTCAAGTCCCAAAATAAGCATGGCGCCGCGGCACGCACCGTGTGATCATCACCCCCACCTGCCGCCAAACGTTCAAACCCTGGACAGACCTCTGCTTTCTGCGGACAGGAGTCCCCTTGCAGCAGGTGCCCCGATGCATCCTGGTCACTACCAACGCCAACGTGCTATGGGCACGCAGCCACAGGCCATTGGAAAGGGCCATTGGATGTGCCACTGCGCTGGCACATCAACTACTGTACTTTTTGCCCTGCAGAGGTTTTTCCCGCTAATTCAGGGCAAACACGTCTTGATCCGATCAGACAGCACAACTACGGTAGCGTACATAAATCGCCAAGGCGGCATTCGCTGCCACATGTCACAACTCGCCCTTCGTCTCCCCCTTTGGAGCCAGCAGCAACTCAAGTTGCGCTATCACGACAACGCTTGCCCAGCAGAGAGTGGAGGCTTCACCCCCAGTCGGTCCAGCTGATTTGGGAATGATTCGGCAAGGCTCAGGTAGACCTAATCGCCTACCGAGAGACCTCCCACTGCCCGCTCTCCGAACGGAGGCTCCCCTCAGGGAGCGCTGGCACACAGCTGGCCCATGGGGTGCCCCCAGTGAGCCTTCTTGCACAGGTGCTGTGCAAGGTCATGGAGGACGAGGAACAAGTCACTCTAGTGGCCCCCTATTGGCCCACTCGGACATGGTTCTCGGATCTCGTACTCCTCGCGACAGCCCCTCCCTGGTGAATTCCCCTGAGGACGGACCTTCTTTCTCAGGGATGGGGCATGCTCTGGCATCCACACCCAGACCTCTTGAACCTCCACATCTGGCCCCTGGACAGTATGCGGAAGATCTAGCTGATCTGCTATCATATGACCTGCCGTCATAGACCCGATCAACCAAGCCAGAGCCCCCTCTACCAGGTAACTTTACGCCCTGAAGTGGTGCTTGTTCGCGAATTGGTGTTCTTCCTGGGCTGAAGACCCACAGAGGTGCGCAGATAGATCGGATCTCTCATTCCTGCAGGAGAGGTTGGAGGGGAGGATGTCCCCCTCCACCTTGAAGGTGTATGTAGCCACTATCGCGGCCCACCACGACACAGTAGACGGTAAGTCTTTGGGTAAGCACGACTTAATTATCAGGTTCCTAAGAGGCGCCCGGAGGTTAAACCCCTCCTGGCCAAGTCTGTTCCCCTCCTGGGATCTCTCAGTGGTCCTCTCAGGCCTTCAGAGACCCCCCTTTGAGCCGCTTTGTCTGCTTAGGTGGACAGTGGAAAGGGAAGAGTTGCGTCCTCATGGGCACTGGCAAGGGGCATCTCCCTAGTAGACATATGCAGAGCGGCGGGTTGGGCAACACCCAATACCTTTACGAGATTTTACAATCTCAGGGTTGAGTCGGATTCGTCCCATTTTCTCAGGTCTGAGCCGGTAGAACTCGGTATCACGCTGACAAACTGACCGGGTGGATCGCTTGCACCTAGCACCCTTACCCTCTGCTGAGGTAAAATCATGCACTCTTATCCCAGGAGATCCCACTAACTTGGCTCCCTGGATGGCTCCTCCCTAGCCTTCTGGTCCACGAATTCAGCAGAGGAATTCGCTGACCAAATCCAATGCGGGTACTCAATCTACCCTGTACTGGAATAGGTGCTCCACAGGTCAGGCTCCTATGTGGACTTCCCCCCTGTGTGTATTTTCTGTGGTATGGTCCCCTTGCGAGTGGGCCCGTGTCTCCCTTGGGCAGTTCCCACTGTCTGTAGCAACTCCTCCCTCCCAATAGGTAGGATCTACCACCGCGCCACTTTTCACATGTGACCTAAAAGCTCGTGTGATGTATTTCACCACTCTTTACCTCCCCCAGTCTGGGCAGGTGTGGTCTCCACAGGGTCTTTTCCCCCTGAAAGAATAGGAATTGGGAAAGATCGCCTTCCCTGATGCATATGATAGTGTTAAGATGGCCCCAGCCGCTAGCTATATGCGAGAAAAGGCGCGGATGGCGCAGACTGCTCACATGCTAGGCATGTTGCCTTGTTCCCCCATGTCGGAGGGTAAAGAACCAGAAGGCTCTGACGATTTTATGGGGCGTTGAGGAAGGGTACGTGCAGTCTGACACAGCCGGTCGCTTTGGCACGTAAAATACCTGCCTGCTCCTGTGTCAGCAGTACACGTACAAGGCGCAGTGCATGCCATTATTTAAATTGGAACCCTAGTGTCGCTTCTTTGACACAACGTCGAAGTGAGCGACAGACGAGGAATGTCTAGTTTATGGATGTAACCTCCGTTCCCTGATGGAGGGAACGAGACGTTGTGTCCTCCTGGCCACGTAGCTGAACCGAGCCACTGTTGCGGCCGAAACTCATTGTCGGCTCCTCAGAAAAAATCCTGAATGAAACCAATGCATTTCCCTCCCTTTATACCCGTATGTCCGGGGGCGGGACATGCAGATTATGTCTGCCAATTTCTCTTTGGCCTTTTCTCATAGATCAGAGATGCAAAAGGCGCTCAAGAGAGACCCCCAGTGTTGCTTCTTCGACACAACCTCTCGTTCCCTCCATCAGGGAACGGAGGTTTCATCCGTAACCTAGACGATTTACACCCCTATTGCATTCGTCTCATGTCTTCTGTCTTTATGTTTGTGCATGTATTTTACTGCGAGTATACTCCAAACCAGTTCCTGAACCCAGCTTCTTTTTTATGCCTGGATAATATAACACAAGTTTCAGTGATATACTGTAAATACACACAAAATGTACATGACATGAAGAAAAACAGGTATAGCATAAAAATAAAAGAAAAGAAGACACAGCCTCTTTGTCTTTTCTTTATTTAATTATTGCATTTTTGTTTTAAATTCAGGGTTTCTTGTGAATGGTGAGAAAAAGAGCACAGTGAATACTTTGTATCAGGCACATGCACATATAGACATTAAAGGTGGCTTGAGCACCTGCCCTTTTTCTTCCTTGAGAGAAAGTGTCCTTTTATCTGGGGTGCTTTTGTTTTTTGTTTTTTTTTCTTTTTAATAAATGAATATATATGTATATATGTATGTGCACAGCTTCCCTCTCAAACAAATATATTTATTGAATAAAAGATCAAAATATCAGGTCGGGAGAAGAGACTTTGTACAAGATCATGTGAGGAGTCTTGGAGTGAGTTTAGACTCATCATTACTTTTCAATAAGCAGATCAATGCTGTTGTCAAGGGTAGCTTTTTTTCACCTGAGCTCTATTGCTAAAGTAAAACATTTTATTTTCCATGAAACTTGGAAATTGTGATCCACTCACTTATTTCATTAAGGTTAGACTATTGTAACTCATTGTACATTGGTTTCCCTCAAACAGCGTTTCCTGTTCTGCGATAACCATGCTGTGGGAACATGAACTAAATCGTGTTTACTCAAGAGAAATTTTGCTGTCCCTCCGCCTGCCAGCAGCCATCCAAGCAATACATACTAGCACACGGCCTAAATGCAAGCGAGGAAGACGGGGAGGCGTCAGGGAACGTCTCTGCCGGCGAACCAACAAACCACCACTGCCGTCAATAATCCTCAGCAATGTGCGATCGCTGACACCCAAGATGGATGAGCTTCGTATCAACCAAAGGAGCTGTTTCGAGTACCGGGAATCTAACCTTATGGTGTTCCCCGAGACGTGGCTTCACCAAGGAGTCCCGGACTCTCTGCTCAACTTGGGTGGCTATTCGCTGGTGCAAGCTGACCACTCCGACACGTCCGGGAAAAGGAATGGAGGAGGAATCTGCATGTACGTGAGTGAAACATGGTGTAAACAATACACAGTGAGAGAAACTATATGCAGCCCTGATGTCGAACTGCTTTGCGTATCTATGAGACCTCATTACTTGCCACGGGTGTTTGGCAATATTATTATTGTTGTTATTTATGTTCCACCCAGCGCCAACGCAGGCAGAGCCGCCGCACGCATAGCAGAGTGCGCACATGAACAGTTGCAGCGCTCACCTGGGGCGCCTATTTTCTTCTTGCGTGATTATAATCACTGCAAATTGGAGAGTGCGCTGCCAGGTTTTCAACAATATGTAAAATGTGACACGAGAAATAACAGGATCTTAGATAAATGTTATGGAAATATAAAGGGGGCATATTCAGTCAAGTCAAAAAACCCCCTCTCCAATTCAGACCATAATACATTACATTTAATACCGTCCTATAAATCTGTATTCAAGTCAAGTAAACCTGAACATAAAACTGTTTATGTGTGGTCAGATGATGCAATTGAAACACTAAAGGGGTGCTTCATGTGTACAGATTGGTCTATTTTCCATTCATTAGAGCTTGACGAGGCTACTAGTACTATAACAGACTACATAGGATTTTGTGTTGACAATGTGGTGGCCAAGAAGGACATAATAGTGTACCATAATAACAAATCTTATATTACAAAAGAAATTAAAGACTGTATAAATAGGAAAAAGCAAGCTTTTAGAAGCAAAGACAGAGCGGGATTGTCAATGATCCAAAAAGAACTTAAATAACTCCTCACTAATGCGAGGGATAAACACAGGCAAACGATGGAACAAAACATCCAAACATTAAATACTAAAAAACTGTGGGACACAATGAAATCAGTGACTAATATGAACCCTGCTAAACAACAAATCATCACACTGGACGACCAACATAAATCAAATGAGCTGAATGACTTCTTTCTGCGATTTGATTCTCAAAATATCTCTCAGGAATGTGACAGTGTTTTGCAGTACCTGCCAGCCAATGACACTACCTGTTATCTGGAAGTGGATCCATTTAGCATCCAACGACTTTTCAGCAAAGTGCACATGAGCAAGGCCACAGGTCCTGATGGCCTCCCAGCCTTTCTGCTCAAAAGCTGTGCAGAAGAACTAACAATGGCATGGTGACCTATTTTCCAACAGTCGTTGAATACTCACACTGTCCCAGCTCTGTGGAAGAGATCAACTATAATCCCACTGCCTAAAAAATCAGGTGCCTCAGAGAATAATGACTTTCGTCCCATAGCTCTAACCTCGATTGTAATGAAATGTTTTGAAAAATTAGTTGTGTCTGTACTCATGAAGGATGTTGAGTCAAAATTAGATGTGTACCAGTTCGCCTATAAGCAAGGACGTAGTACTGATGACGCAATCATTTGTATCTCGCACTTTATTTATAAACACCTTGAAAACATAGAAGCTTATGCTAGAATCTTGTTTGTTGATTTTAGTTCAGCCTTTAATACAGTGCAAACTCATGTGCTTTTAGATAAGCTTAAAAACATGAATGTTAATACTATCTTAATTAAATGGTTTTATTCTTTTTTAACTGACAGGGCACAGCAAGTGAAGGTCAATGGGACACTATCAGAGATCAAATACTGTAACGCAGGAGTTCCTCAGGGTTGTGTTGTTTCACCAATACTCTTCACATTGTACACCAATGACTGTAGGAATGTACACTCTAATAACCATATAATGAAATTTGCTTATGATACCGCGATCCTAAGCCTTTTGTACAAGAAAATGGACTCCTCTGCGTACCAAGACGAAGTAGACACATTTGTTAAATGGTGTGACACCAACCATCTAATTTTAAACATCCAAAAAACAAAGGAGATGGTATTTGATCCGAGCATACAAATATTTAGGTGTCCATATTGACAGTCTTCTTTGTTGGAATACACATGTTGACAACCTGTGTAACAAATTGCAGCAGAGGCTTTATTTTTTAAGGCATCTAAGTTTGTATGGTGTGAGCAGTCATATCATGATGATCTTCTACCATGCAATCTTAGAGAGTGTCACCAGATATGGAATTACTGCATGGTTTGGCAACCTAACAGTTAAGGTGAAAAACAAGCTTGCCAACATGCACAAAACAGCCATGAAAATTATAGGAAGGAGAGACTATGAGCCTATACAGAGCCTGTATGATCAGGCAGTTATGAAACAGGCTATGAAAATTAAATTAGACCCTCAACAAATTATCATTTGTGCCAGCCTCCATTAAGCTGCTGAACAATGTGAAATAGAACTGTGTGCAATAAATATGTGAGCACTTCAGCACTTTACTTGTGATCTCGGTGCAATAGGGCAACGTGCTATATACATACTGCACTTTAATCCATGGAATTGCGCTGTCAATAATGTCCTTTTTCTTCTGTGTCTATATTTTCTTCTTGTAAAGTACAACATGTCGATGCTTCTCAGGTTTTTGTTGATGTGTTTTGTGATTTGTGTTGTCTTTTGTGATGTTTTTTATGAAACAACTTTGCACTGTGCCCAAGCAAAATTTCCCCTCGGGGACAATAAAGTTAACCTTAACCTTAACCTTATGAGGTTGATTTTAAAATTCAGATTTTTGTCTACAAGGCACTATCTGGTCTTGCGCCCCAATATAGGCTATCAATGAACTTCTACGCTCTTACTCCCCCACCAGAGCACTCAAGTCATCTGATCAACTTCTTTTGAGGTTTCCTCATTGCCTCGATAGATCTAAGGGTCACCGTGCCTTTTCTGTGATAGGTCCTAATCTATGGAATAGTCTCCCTTTGCATTTGAGGTAAGCTTCATCACTAGTCATTTTAAAATCTTCTTTAAAATTTATTTTTATTCTGTGGATTTTGAATATGTCTTTGAATAGGTTGAAGTGGATTCATTCATGATGTTGTATTTAAATATAACTTTAAATCAGTCTGTTTTTATATATTTTGTTTGTTTGATCTGTAAAGCACTTTGGGTCAACTTCGGTTGTTTTTAAATGTGCTCTGTAAATAAAGGTTGACTTGACTTTAATTATCTCTCTCTCTCTCTGTCTCTCTCTGCACAGTAGTGCAACACACATCGGCACATCAGACACACAGACAGGCAGACAGCAGCTCATCCCAGCTCCAGTCCCAGTTGTGTTTTTATTGGCTTGTGTGAGGGTGAGTGGTGATGAACAAAAGACTAAGCTACCAGTGCCTCGACTTTACAGCTAATTAGTCAAAAGACAAATATAGTTAACTTGTGTTTGCTAACATGCATGACTCATGAGCTACTAGCTACTGTAATAAGTTAGATAAAGTTTAGCTATGGCAATATATCATGGCCATACTGGCTAATGTTCTGTACTTAATGGAGACACTATAGGTGAATACAGTCAAATTTCTGTTCAATACTGACATCACAATCTCCACATTGATATGCAAATTAGGCATTAACTAATTAAAATGTGCTAATTTGCATACATTGAAGTGTTATGTATTCCAATAACAACAAAATAATTGAAACGATTTATTGCCTTGTGAAAAATATACAAACTATTAGTGAAACTATGTCCCTTGGTGCAGACATTTATTTTGAATATATACTTGAAACTAGTAGCATAGAAAACATGCACATTGGGGCATTGTTTCTTTTGCTGTTGCCTGCTCTTGTAATAAAACTAAAGAAGACCATGGTCTCTGTGTGAACTGATTATTTTGTAGAAATCTGTTAAGTATGAAACAATTGCATAAGTGTAATAAAATAAATTGGTAAGGAAGACAGAGTTGTGTTAATATATTTAACGTTTTGTTTAAAAAAAATTTTTTTAAATAAATAATTATGAGAAGTGCCCTTTTTTTCAGTTGAATCCCTGCCCCCCAAAATGTCTGTGCACGTCCCTGCTTTGTATTATTTTATCCTTGCTATTAAAATTGCAGTGAGGTTCGGCAATTAATTTTTCTACACTTGTAGTAAAGAATTGCATTATAAAGAGTCTTTTCATGTGATTTCTTTTTATGAGCTTAGTCCAAACGAATTGATGAACCTCACTGCTATTGGATAATGCTTGGGTAATATAACAGTCACAGTAGTAGGCCTACACATATAAAACATTTGCACTAAGACAAAATATTAGGTATATTTTATATAATATGTGTTATCAGCAAATAACATTTTGCTGCGACTGTGGAAAAATGACAAAAAGCTCCTATCTTATTGGTCAGTCAGTCAAAAGAAGAAAAAAATCAGGCTGCTCTACATAAAAAAAGACCTTTTCATCGGACGAGTTGTGGGACCCGGTGCGAGTAGCGCCATAGGAATCCATTGTTCCTATTCAAAAGCTCATTCGGAACAAACATTTGCACTAAAAATTTGTTCTTTGTGTTAATAGGTCTTAATTCCACATAGATTTTTGTGTGGAAAATAATCACAATTACTTAATTTAAATACTCAAGATGAAGCACAATTTCAGCATCATTGTACCGACTTAAACTAGAATGCTTGTGGTAAGGGTAATAAAAGAAAATTAGCGCAACAGTTTAGGGAATTTGACACTGTGAAGTCTTTTGGAAAGAATTTTATTTTATTTTTATTTTATTTTATTTTTTTTAACATATTTTTTTTAACTATCCCCACTTAAAAGCTCATTATAGGTAGCCACACCCAAATCTCACACTGTTTGTTGAGCTAGGAAACGTTAGGCTAAGCAGTCCCTCAAAATGTAGCCATCAATGTTTTGTCTTAGAACCACAGTGTTTACACTTTTGGGGAGGTAAACCTGTGAATGGCTTACATATAGTTGTCACTGCACATTAAACTGAGGTAGGAGAAAGTCCGAAATCCAAAAATGACATAATTACCTTTAAAATAATAACTGTGGAGCAGAGTTGTTGCATTGATTTTGCAAAGGAAATTAATCTGTGGAAATCAAACAAAATCTAATATTAAGTCAGATCTTTGTAAATGAAATAACTTTGCCCCATGAAAGTGTTCAAGGCCACCCACAAACAGAGCATGTGACTCAAAAAAAGAAGGGAGAAACAGTAAAGTAAATAACCCTAGTTTGATTCTTAGTTTGCCAGAAAATGTCACTCTGAATCCTCCATGATGATTTTGTTTTCTTAAACCTGATGTCAACTTTTTACTTCTTTTGACCAGTGTTTTCTAAGATATCCTCATGATGTCGTAGATGCGTTGTTAGGGGATATGTTAAGCATATATCGTGTACTAATTCAGGATTTGCTTTGAGAAAATTTACTTTCTACAAAATGTGTTTTGCTTATGCTCATGCAAACCTTCCCACCATGATGTTGTTGTTGTGGGTGGTTGGTAGGGCATTCATAATAGTTTAACAGGACTCCCATAATGCACATAAAATGTAACTTCTAGAAATCTATTTAAAAAAATAGCATTTTCACTAGTGGTGTCAAACCTTTGGGCCTGTAAATTGTAATTAAGAACTGTTCTATATCAGAATATTTCAATGTCAATGAATCCTTACTTAAGTATCACTCTCTTAAGAGTCTTGCGGTAGCAGCTGGCTTGTCATGTTCCTGGAAATTCCCATCTTCAAAAGTAGTTGTTTAGAAATGCCTGAGACCAAATGTCATGAGTAATGAGCCTTTACACCTGAAACAACGCAGAGTAAACTCACATGAAAGACTTGACTGAAATTAAGCATCGCTATTGAAGTTTCAAAATTAGAAGGAGAAGAAATTACCTTGCAAAAATCACCACCAAGGAAAGGCTGGTCTCTAAATTATGCCTGTTTATGGAAGTGGCATTCACTGTGATGAAACGTCTCGGGTTACGTGTTGTAACCCTTGTTCCCTGAAAAAAGCGGAACGAGATGCTGCGCTGAGGAAAGCACTTTGGGAACAATCCTGCATTGAGACCAGCTGTGAATATGTGTGTAACAAGTCAATGAACATTGACCGGAATAATTAGAGGCGTCACCAGTGTGACGTCAGATCTTTTTTTTTTCTGAAGAGCAGTCCTGGGAAGTCCCAGTGCGGCAGAGAAGCGCAGCATCTCGTTCCGCTTTTTTCAGAGAACAAGGGTTACAACACATAACCCGAGATGTTCCCTTTACAAAAAGCTTCACTAGGATGCTGCGCTGTGGAAAGCGCTTTGGGAATGAGAATACCCACGCCGCCACACTGGGGCTGTCCGGACCCCTACGGTTGTGTGATCACAAGAACACGAGAGGTCTCAGACATGAGCTTGAGATGTCGACTCAAGGACGTAGGAGCCCGGAGTAGCATGAATATCCAAACTATAAAACCTAATGAATGTGTGCAGAGAGGACCAGCCTGCCGCATCACAAACTTGCTGCAGAGGGACCCCTCTAGCCAAGGCTTTAGAGGAGGCGACTCCTCTGGTGGAGTGAGCCCTGATACCTACTGGTGAAGCTTGACCGCGCACCTCGTAGGCCAGGGCAATGGCATCCCTCACCCAATGTGACATAGTCTGCTTGGTGGCCGCCGCCCCCCGTTGCGGCCCCCATGGCAGACGAATAATTGCTATGATTTACGCCACTGGCTAGTGCAGTGGATGTAAGTCTGAAGGGCACGGACTGCTCGGGCGTTACAAATGGCGGGGAGCAGAAAGCTTCAGGAGTGACAGGATGTAGTGTTGAAAAAGGCACCTTAGGAAGGTAGTTGGGATGAGGGTGCAAAATTGCAGACAGGGCCTGTAGATCCCCAATCCTCTTAAGAGAGGTGATTGCCATAAGAAAGACCATCTTGAGAGTCAGAAGTCTGTCAGACGCTGGCTCTAGAGGTTCAAAGGGGGTCTCAACCAGACCCTCCAGGACTATTGCTAAGTCCCAAGAAGGAGTCCTGGTCCTAACAGGAGGCCTCAGTCACATGGCTCCACAAATGAAGCGAGCGAGTAGATGCCTCCCTAAAGGCACCCCGTCCATCAAGGTGTGGCAAGCCGAAATGGTGGCCACATAAACACTGAGAGTAGCAGGGCAAATGCCTGCTGACAGTTTTCCCTGCAGAAAGTCCAGAACTGAAACAATCTGGCAGTTAACTGGATCTGCATCATGTAAACTGCACCACTTATTGGCGTAACTTCTAGTGGAGGGAAACACACACAGGCGCATTCTGAGCCATGTATGCGCCATCGCGTCCAGACCCAGGTGGGGGCTGGGTGACTCAGAGAGAAGTAGGGGGGACATTGCGCTGTCCATTAGGAGGCGTAGAGGTCCTCTCCTCCCCTGGAAAATCTCACCTAGATTTGTTCCACTACCTTGGGGTGGAGTTTCCACTCCCCCGTCAGTATTTTCTGTCTGGACAGTAAATCTGCTCCCACATTCGGGCATCTAGGTATATAAACAGCCCTGAGTGACAGGAGCTTGCCCTGGGCCCCAAGGAGAATCCGACGCACCAGAAATTCAGCTGACATGAACGTGGACCTCCTTGATGGTTTATGTAAGAGACTACCGGTGTATTACCCACCCTCACCAAGACATGGCAGCCTCTGGAGGAAGTATTTCAGGGCCAGAAATACAGCCATCAGCTCGAGACAGTTACTGTGACAACCGAGCTGATGACCCTCCCATTCCCCTTGAGGTGGACGATCACTTAAGACCACTACCCAGCCCGTCAGGGAGGCGTCTGTCGTTAGCAGCCGGCGATGACAAGATGCACCTAGAGTGGGACCCAAGGTAAGAAACCGGGGTCTGAACCACATAGAAAGGGAACGAAGCACGCGGTGCGTAACCCTTATTCGCCTTAGGAGACCGGCCCTTGGATAAAACCCCCTGGCTTTTAGCCACAGCTGAAAGGTCTCATGTGCAGATGGTCCGAAGGGATCACCGCAGACACTGACGCCATGAGACCTAGTATTCGATGATACTGATGAGCAGTGCAACCTCGACCTAAACTGACCTTGCTCAGGGTGTTCTGAATGGAAACGATTCTTGCGGGAGACAATTGTGCCTGCATCGTGACCGAATTCCATATAACACCTAGATAAGTGATCCCCCGGGTGGGAGAGAGAACTCTCTTTGACATTGAGTCTCAAACCCAGAGAATCCAGATGAGTCAAGACAATATCTCTGTGCTGAACTGCCAGTTCTTGGAACTGCGCTAGGATCAGCCAGTCTTCTATGTAATTCAGAATGCGGATGCCCTGGAGTCGCAGAGGAGCCAGTGCTGCATCCATGCACTTCATGAATGTGCGGGTTAATAAGGCTAGGCCGAATGGAAGAACCCGATACTGGAAGGCTTCGCCCCCGAAAGCGAACCTCAGGAACTTCCTGTGCTGTGCCTCTATATGAAGATATGCGTCCATGAGATCGATGGTGACCAGCCAAACGTAATGTTGGGCTTGTGACATGATCATCTTGATAGTCAGCATCTTGGACTTGAACACCCTGACTGAGCAGTTCAAGCCTTGAAGATCTAAGATCGGACGCAACCCCCCACCCTTCTTGGGAACCAGGAAGTATTTGCCGTAATAACCTGACTCTTTCTCTGGAAGGGGAACATGTCCCATGGCCTCTAGACCAAGAGATTTCACAGTTTATTTATTTTTTTACCCACAGTAGAAATGCCTACTCCGGTTTATGGTAGTGGAAACCACGCCGTTGAAACGCGGAGGGAGGCGAGCGAATTGAACCACTTTATACTGTTCTTAGGACCCACATAGAAATACCTGGCAGAAGTTTCCACGCTGCCAGGTTCTCTGAGATGGGTATTAATTCTGACACTTCCTGTTGAGGGGATGTCAAGTGTTCCGCATCCTGGATCAAGGCAGGAAGCAACGGTACACCCAACTCTTTGTTGGAAGCCTCTATCACCCGAAACACCAAAGTATAAATTTCCTCCATAAAGAAAATACTTGTTATGGAGGTCATAGAAGAAAGGAAGAGACTGATATAGAGTTCCCTTCCCTCTTTTGTTTATTTAATTATTTTGGCCACCAGACAGAAATTTGTCTTCTAGTTTGGAGCGTTTGGGGGAGGGTCTCTTGTTTGCGTGGCTAGTCTAGCTGTAGTCTGGCCACAGCCCGCATAATCACCTCGAGTAATTTCTCAGCCGCTTTATTATTGTGCGTGGAATGTACAGAGGTTCATCCATGCGAGAGCCCCACGAATGAAATGTGGGCGCTGACTCCCGGAAGTAAGCGATGCAAGCACGAAGCATTTTGCCTGAAAGCAGATCGCAATGCTCGCATTTGTCTCTTAATTCCACATCCGCTTTATTATTATGTGTGGGATTTACAGAGGTTCAGTGTCCTCGTGAACGGAAGAGGCGCCGAGGCGCGCTTCAGGCTTACGAGGATCAGCTGGATCTGGGGAGAGAGCGAGCAAAAGGGATGAACTCGTCTCACGCTCCTCAGCCAGATCCATACGAGAGCCCCACAAATGAAGTGTGGGCGCTGACTCCCTGAAGTAAGCAAGGCGAGCACGAAGCATTTCGACTGTAAACAGATCGCAAGGCTCGCACCTGCCCCGCCCCAATGCAAGAGCAGCATGCTCTTCCCCAAACACACAAAACAATAACTGGTGTGTGTTCGTTACTGCTTGTTTTGTTTATCAATCATTCTTCTTTTTTCTTTTTTTTTTCTTTTTCAGAGGAAATAGAAAGGAGAAAAGGTTCACTGCGCACTGTCTAACAGAATCTAACTCCTAACAGAGGAAAGAAAGTTTGACAGGCTTGTGAAACAGCACAGAATGGCTCTTGAAAAAAAAAGGATCTGATGACACTGGTGACGCCTCTATTTATAGCCTGGCCACAGGTGCATCTAATGATTTCACCATCCATTCCGGTCAATGTTCATTGACTCAATACAGGATTGTATTTTTGTCTTTTGACAACAGAAAAACAAAAAGAAAAGGTTAGAGTGGACAAAGAAACACAGACATTGGACAACAGATAATTGGAAAAGAGTGTTATGGATCTTAACCCCATTGAGCTTTTGTGGAATCAGCTAGACTAAGGTGCGTGCCCGACAATACAGCCACATCTATGGCAAGTGTTACAGGAAGTGTGGGTGAAATGTTACCTGAGTATCTGGACAAACCAACAGCTGGAATGCCAAGGATCTGCTGAGCTTTTATTGCTGCATGTGGAGGATTTTTTGATGAGAACTCTTTAAGAACACTTTAAGTTACTTCTTAAAGTACTCAAAGTACTTTAAGAAGTTCTGACATTTGTTTTCAAATTGTAATAGTAATTTTGAATGTTATTGTCCTGACTATACATTGTGATCAGTTGAATACCACTTTGGTGAAAAAAAATTACCAATTTCTTTCCATAAGAGCACCAGTATAAACTCAGCAAAAAAAGAAACATCCTCTCACTTTCAACTTCTTTTATTTTCAGCAAATGTGTAAATATTTGTATGAACATAAAAAGATTAAACAACTAAGACATAAACTGAACAAGTTTCACAGACATGTGACTAACAGAAATGGGGGGGGTCAAAAGTAACAATCAGTGTCTGGTGTGGCCACCAGCTGCATTAATTACTGCAGTGCATCTCCTCCTTGTAGACTGCACAAGATTTCCCAGTTCTTGCTGTGAGATGTTACCCCACTCTTCCACCAAGGCACTTGCAATTTCTCGGACATTTCTGGAGGAATAGCCATAGCCTTCACCCTCCAATCCAACAGGTCCCAGACATGCTCAATGGGATTGAGATCCGGGCTCTTCGCTGGCCATGGCAGAACACTGACATTCCTATCTTGCAGGAAATCATGCACAGAACGAGCAGTATGGCTGGTGGCATTGTCATGCTGGAGAGTCATGTCAGGATGAGCCTGCAGGAAAGGTACCACATGAGGGAGGAGGATGTCTTCTCTGTAACGCACAACATTGAAATTGCCTGCAATGACAACAAGCCCAGTCCGATAATGCTGTGACACACTGCCCCAGACCATGATGGACCCTCCACCTCAAAATCGATCCTGCTCCAGAGTACAGGCCTCGATATAACACTCATTCCTTCGACAATAAACATGAGTCTGACCATCACCCCTGGTGAGACAAAACCGTGACTTGTCAGTGAAGAGCACTTTTTGCCAATCCTATCTGGTCCAGCGAAGGGGGTTTGTGCCCATAGGCGATGTTGTTTCCGGTGATGCCTGGTAAGGACCCGCCTTACAGCAGGCCTACAAGCACTCAGTACAGCCTCTCTCAGCCTATGCGGACAGTCTTAGCACTGATGGAGGGATTGTGCGTTCCTGGTGCAACTCAGGCAGTTGTTGTTGTGTGTATATATATATATATATATATATATATATATATATATATATATGCATCGATCCAATAACCAGTGATCCAATGATATCGATACAATGCGTAAATAAAGATATAGAATTTTCTTTTAAGATGTAGCTTTATTTTAATACTCTTGTGTCAGTCACATCATACACATTTCTGACCTTTTTCATTTGACTTTATGAGCTCTAAATATATTTTTCATGTGGGACATGGATGTGCGTGGGGTGTTTGAAGCAAAATTGTGCTCTGTTGTCTGGGCTATCATTGTGCATGTGACCCATTTGAATTTTACATGAGAATTTGCTATTTTAAAGTACCATGGAGCAGTTCAACCATCATGTGAAACATCATAACAACACTGACATTCTGAACAGTACTAATGTGGGAAAGAGAAATCACCTGCTCAGCTCCAGCATCAATTCTATGACTTTACACATCTACACATCAAAACCCTTACTAACATTTATCCCAGTTAACTTTAACATAATTTTTCATTACAACTGTGGAAGTTGTAGCCAAGACAACCGCAGATATCACAGAAAGTTGGAAACAAGTAATGGGATGTAAGTATTTTGAATTGGATTAAACTGAGAAATAAGCTGTAATCAAACGAGTGCTCATCATCACTTGTGTGTGACTTTATTTTTTATATTATTATTTGTATAATTTTTTTCAACATCTGAAGTATCTTATTTTGTTGTGGATGTCCCAAAAAATGTTTAATTGATTGTGTAAAATTGGCACATAATATCAAAATATCGATCTGAGTGCCCTGAATCAAATTAAATAAAAATCATATCGCGGCAGACTTTGCGAATATCGTATCGCATGCCAAGAGAATCTATATAAGATCGCAACATGTTAAAACGTCAATGATTTACACCCCTAGCAAATGACAGAATTTTTATTTTAGGCTGAACTACTCATTTAATTGAAAAAGACGCACAACCTGGTGACCTGTAAATTAAATAATCTGTTTGGGGGAAAACTTTGTAACCAGGTATCACTCATTGCAAACAATGTTAAGTAACTGAAATGAAATGAGTTTCATTCTACATAGAGGCTAACATCTCAGAAATCTCTGCTGCATAAAACAAATTTTAATGTTGATGCAAGGCCATTGACTTTGAAAGACATGAATGTGGGACTCACAGTTTTCTTATCAGTGTTTGAGGAGCTCTCATGCAGTTAAAGATGAACTTTACTTACTGACCTCAGCTTCTTCTTGCCAGATCCTAAACTAGGGTGAACCATATTGTATTTTTCAAAATAGACTGATCTTAGAGAAAAAGCAGCGACAGGGTAAAATTAGTCTATGCTTTCCAAATTTTCAAACTAAGGTACCCTTAGAACCATTCAAAAGATAACATCACTTTCCATTGAAATTCAAAATGGCGGACAGGCAATATGGCCAATGTTGGAAGATCATGTAACATGATCAATGATAACATGTAAATGCTCCATACTTTGTATGTTCCATCAGATCATGGTCCTAATTAAGCATAACAAGCTTTGTTTCAATAGACAAAAGTGTTGCAGAGATACAGCCTCACATCCTTTTCAAGGCAACGTTGTTAACTTTGTGTTAACTTCACTAAATCTAAAATCTGTTGGATGGCTTGGTCTGAAGATCATTTGTGAAAATTTTTGGGCGAATCAGACAAAGTTTGTAGGAAAAACTTTACAATCCAAGATGGCGGTTACAATAATGGCTTGAGTTTTAATGTCCATTTAAAGGTCCATTACAATCATCATGCGGAGAGAAAATAGACACAAAATAAGAATTTTGTTTCCAAGACATTTGCAGATGCTTTTATCCAAAGCAACTTACAGAGCCCTTATTACAGGGACAATTCCCCTGGAGCAACCTGCCTTGCACAAGGACACAATGGTGATGGCTGTGGGGATCGAACCAGTGACCTTCTGATTACCAGATATGTGCTTTAGACCACTACACCACCACCACTCCATAAGACAAACAGATGTCCTAGAGACACCAAACTTTGTCAGGGGGCTATTCATACCCACCCTTATCATTGTGCCAAATTTAATTATTTCCCTTTGTGCGGTTCATAGGGCTGCTATAGACTCCTAGCCAGAACAATAATAATAAGAAAATTCTTTCACTTCTTTGTAAGTGTAGCATCTTGCTATCTTGATCAAATTGATGTGGGTCTCTATTTTCGTGAGTGTGCAAAGGGCAGTGCTACATGTTATGTCCATGCTCAACATCTTATCCAATTGCTCCAACTGAGCACTAATTCTAAATGCAAGTGGGCCTGGGTGTTTGCGCTATCTGTGGGTTTTTGTGTGCAAAATGTGGGTGTATCTTATGTTAATGAAGTGGCACAAAGGCAATTTGCTATTTCCCTGAGAAATAGGTCAAAGTCTAAGCTCAGTTTCTGCATTTGCAGTTTTGGGATTCCACCAGCAGGTGGTAATACATTTCATGTCCAAACTCTGAAAATATAGTGGAAAATCAAACTGTCAAATTATGAAACAAATATTTATGAGATTTGTGTTAAACTGTCTTTAGGTCATGGTTTATTTTGTATTTATTATTATGTTATATTTACAACTGTATTTATGATCTAATTTGTATTAACTAATTTGTCATTTTTTTCACCTGTCGTAGTGTGATTTTTAAATCTGCAAAGTTGGAAGTGGTGGAAGAAGTTTTTTTAGATTTAGCATTTTTAGATTTTTTTTAGACCACTTTTGTTTTGATTATATTTTCATTTAGTTTGAATTACAATTTGAAATGAGATTTATTAGCAGTATTTTTCCATCTATGTGCTCGGTGGTGGCGTAGTGGGCTAAAGCACATAAGTGTTAATCAGAAGGTCGCTGGTTCGATCCCCACAGCCACCACCATTGTGTCCTTGAGCAAGACACTTAAATCCAGGTTGCTCTGGGGGGATTGTCCCTGTAATAAGTGCACTGTAAGTCACTTTGGATAAAAGCGTCTGCCAAATGCATGAATGTGTAGCGCATGATCATCGAGGGATTTTCATATAAATTTTCGTTTTAATTTTCCAGTTAAGTAGTACATTTGATATTGTCTTGATATATAATTAACATTTATTAACAATATTAACATTTCCAGTCATTCAAAACACCAGTTTTTCAACACCCAAATCTGGTGAAACATTTAAGATCTATTTAAGAATTTGCAGAGCTGGGGAATTTTCCTTTTAAAAGTAATCTTACATTATTGTGCTATTGATAACAAACAGTGTGTGTGTGTGTGTGTGTGTGTGTGTGTGTGTGTGTGTGTGTGTGAGAGAGAGAGAGAGAGAGAGAGAGAGAGAGAGAGAGAGAAAGAGAGAGAGATGTAGAGATGGATAAGAAAACTGATGCACTAGGTTTATATATTGTTCTTGTTGCGCACACACAGAATGTATGACGACTTTAGTCAGCACTTCAAAATGAAAGCAAATTGTGGATATTTTAGGCAATTCAGAAATCTAGGTATCAGATATAATTGCTCTCAGATCAACTCACAGTATGTGATGTAAGTGAATGAAGTAAAGCGACACAATGGTGCAGCTGCATTCCATGAGCGTTATGATGTGAAACAGCAAAGCAGAGAGAAACAAAGATCACATTCATCCTTCATTTTTCTCTTCTTTTATCTGACGCTTTGCTGCCCCCTCTCCTGAAGATTTTAAATGAATCTCCACCTGGCATATCCCTTTGAAGAGGCAGGACCTGAGATCTGACCTCATTCTGATTGGCTCAGTATCATGTAGTCCAAACACATACAGTAGCCCCCAAAAGTAATTGGACACTTAAATTACTCATATTAGATAACAAAATGGCCTTTAAAATAAAGTGGCCTTTTTAACAGAGCTCAAACAAAACAGCAAATTACTATTTTTCTTCACAAAAAGTTTGTTAGTTTTTATATATATATATATATATATATATATAAATAAACACAAGGTATTTGCTTTAATACATATTGTAGTAATTAGTACATAACTTATAGTAATATACTCAAAGTACTCCGCTAGGATACCTGTATGAACTAGAGGAGAACTGACATACATCCACTAAATATAACTGAGCAAAAAGTAGTTAGTTTACCCTGACACTTCTGATTGGATGAAAACTAATCATACCCACACAATGTAAGTGCTTCTAAATGAATCAAAGTTGTCTTTTGCTGAAGAACAGCACCACCTGGTGTTCTCTTACATACATGCATGCTATTTTATGGAAGCTATCATTTCACAAAATTATATTGTTATTATTTCTAGGGTTGAAATAAAAATATAAATAGACTAAGCTGTGTGTTGCATATAATTATTGCTCAGTGGGGCAGTTTTAACTGTTCATGAGATGGATAGTTTGAGGGAAAAAACTGTTCCTGTGACTGACGGTTCTAGTGCTCAGGGCCAGAAGGAAATCGTTCAAAAATGTAGTGGGCAGGGTGAGTGGGGTCCAGAGTGATTTTTTTCAGCCTTTTTCCTCACTCTGGATGTGTACAGTTCATAGAGAGTGGGTAACGGAGAACCAATAATCTGCTCAGCAGTCTGAACAGTCCTTTGTAGTCTTCTGATGTCTGATTTCATAGCTGAACTAAACCAGACAGTTACTGAAGTACAGAGGATAGACTGAATGACTACTGAGTAGAACTCAGAACTTCCTCAACAGGGGAAGGAAATACAACGTTGGTGTACTGGGAGAAGAGTAGTGGTGAGAGCACACATTTGCCTATTATGTCTTGCAAAATTAAGTTCCTGAAATATGACAAAGCTTGGCTGATATATCTGTTAAGATAATGTGATGTTTTCACTGTTCCTTTATAATATATATTACATAAATAATAAAATATAAATTGTAATATATATATATATATATATATATATATATATATATATATATATATATATATATATATATATTAAAGTACAAAATATAATACTCCTGGAATTTCTTAGGGAAGGATCATTTTTAATGATGTGCTACCTACCTGATGAGGGCTTTTTGTATCATCTTCAGGAGTAAACGGTTCTCAGCTTGGACAAATTGGAAGATTTATTCAGTGAAATAAGGTTTATGTCATTGTTTAAATCTATCCTATCATTTCTGTACACCAGAAAATGCTATTTTTTTAATCGTCTCAAGGAACCGAGGTTATGTACATAACCGCAATGTTCCCTTATGACTCAGTACACTTGACATTGCTACACTAAGATGATGCATATGAGGTACAAAATCCCAATATGCTGCACAACACAACATTAACTTCCAGAGAGGAAACATGATGCCGCACTCCGGCGACCAACATGAGTATACTGCAAGTGAATGACCCTCATGGTCAACCAGGAGGGGAACAAGTCAGATGGTTACATACGCCTGAGCCAAATACTTTTAAACTCAGTTTTTCACAATTCTTGACATTTTAATCGTAGAAAACATTCCCTGTCTTAGGTCAGTTAGGATCACTCATTTATTTTAAGAATATTAATTGTCAGAATAATAGTAGAGAGAATTGTTATTTCAGCTTTTATTTCTTTCATCGCATTCCCAGTGGGTCAGAATACACTTTGTTAATATTTGGTAGCATTGGCCTTTATATCGTTTAACAAAGGTTTTGGATAGCTTTCCACAAGCTTCTCACGATAAGTTGCTGGAACTTTGGCAGATGGAAGTTTTTCTTACACAAACATGTTCTGAGGGCAGAACGAAATTTTATTGGTTCACAAAGATAACCCATCAAAACGTAGAGGCAGGTCCATTAATTGAAAAACAGGCAGGATCATTTAAAAAAAAAAAAAAAAGTGTCGGTAGAGGTGGCGGATAGACGGTTTGGAGACGCCTGGATTGTGATTGGAGCGCTGATGGTAGGAAGTAGTGTAGACTCCGGAAGCGATCCGGAAATGGAGGATGAAATGGTGGATGTGGATAAAGAAGGAAATGCATGTAATGAATGGAAGGTGGTAGAAGATAGGAAAAGAAAGAAAAGTTGGGGACAAATATCAGAAACGGACAGTGGAAAGGAAATCATCTGGCAAGGAGGAAAGAGGAATTTTAAGGTATTGATGAAGTTTTTAACAGAGTCTGTAAATATCATCAACCCTTTGAAATTAACAAAAGCACTGAAAGAAATAATATGGACGATTGAAAGTGTTAAGACCTTAAGGGATGGTAAAATTAAAGATGGTAGGCAACAAAAAATGGCCATGGGAATTAAATCACTGGTCAGGCATAAAGTAGTATGTTTAATCCCTGAAGAAAAAAGGGGATTCCAACCGATGTTCCAGTTGAAAACATAAAAAGAAACATAACTGGAGCTTCAGTAAATGATGTCAGACGGCTAAAGTGCGTCAGAAACAATGTAAAGACAGACAGCCTCTCAGTGGTATTAAACTTTGATGAGAATAAATTATCTGAGAGGGTATATGTAGGATTTGTGAGCTATATGGTTAGACTATACGTTCCACCACCATTAAGATGTTATAAATGCCAAAAATTCGGACATGTAGCAGCTGTGTGCAGAGGCAAACATAGATGTGTGAGATGTGGAGGTGAGCATGAATATGGCAAATTTGAGAAACTACAAACCCTACGTGCTGTAATTGCGGAGGTGATTAGTGAGGAAAAATGCAGTGAAAGTTCAAAATGTCTGAGTGGAAGAAGGAATATCATACGCTGAAGCTCTCAAGATGGTAAAACGGACAACCAAAGTTATAGAAGCTAAGGCAACAATACAATTAGAAGAGATATACATAAAGGAAATGGTGGTGGGGTAGCAACATTTATTAAACAAGGTATTGGGTATAGAATAGTTGAGGTAAATGGGGAACAAGAAGTAGTGGTGGTGGAAATTTGGGAAGGATCACGGAGTATTCGAATAATTAATTTTTATAATCCATGTGACAGGTTAAGTAATGATACATTAGGACATATTGGAGAGAATGGAAATTATAGTACTGTAGTGTGGTGACAAATGCACACAGTAAATTATGGGGTAGTAGAATAACATATCATAATGGACAGATAATAGAAGACATGCTAGAATGGAACAGATTAGTATGCATTAATGATGGAAGCTATACAAGAATTGATTTGGCACAGGGAAAATATTCAATGTTAGACTTGAAAATTTAGCAGGAAAATGTGAATGGAAAGTTTTAAATCAAAGTACAATAGGTAGTGTTCATTTTCCTATCACTAGTAAAATCGGTGTGGACATAGCTCAAACAGTGGTGGAAAGATTACCAAGGTGGAAATTTAAAACAGCCGACTGGGATAAATATAAAGAATTATGTCAAAATAAAATGGCATTCTATAGAGGATGTAGAAGCTTTTAATTATAATGTAAGTGGAGTTCTTCGGAGTACAGCTGAAGAAGTAATTGGTAAGAAAAGGACAGGAAGCAGGAGAAAAGCTGTCCCATGGTGGAATGAGGAATGCAATGAGGCAATTAAAAAAAGAAATAAAGCACTTAAGAGAGTAAGATCATCACTCAATTATAATGATTTTATTAATTATAAAAGAGCACAGGCTATAGTGAGAAGAGTAATACTTACATCTAAGAAAAGATATTGGAGGGAATTTTGTAATAATATTGGAGAAGAAATTGAAATGAATTAAGTATGGCGTATGATAAGAAAGATGGGAGGGGAACAAAGAAACAGTAACATTCCTGTCTTAGTCTCATTAACATCGAATTTATGCAAACTAATGGAGCGTATGGTCATGAACAGATTGTTATATGTTATTGAAAAGAAAAACCTTTACTCTGCATTCCAAAGTGGTTTCAGAAAAGGGAGAAGCACAATGGATTCTGTTTTATGCCTGGAAGCTGAAATTAGAAAGGCCCAAGTAAACAAGGAAGTGTTAGTAGGAGTATGTTTTGACTTTGAAAAAGCTTACGATATGATGTGGAAAGAGGGACTTTTAATAAAACTGGATAGACTGGAAGTAAAAGGTAGAATGTAGAACTGGATTATGAATTTTTTGTTTAAAAGAACAATACAAGTGAGAGTGGGGTCTGCTTTTCTCAGGTAAATCAAGTAGAGAACGGAACACCACAAGGAAGTGTTAGCAGTCTAATTCTGTTTAACATAATGATCAATGATGTTTTTTCACAGATAGATTCAGGGATAGGGAGGTCTTTATATGCAGATGACGGGACACTGTGGAAGAGAGGATACAATGTTGGGCATGTGGAGAGGTGTATTCAAACTGATGTAAGAAAGGTAGAGAATTGGGATATTGAATGGGGTTTTCGTTTTTCAGTGGCAAAAACTCTAGGAAAAAATGGAGAGCATTTGGATTGAAGGTGTTAAGTGAAAGATGAAGGTTACAGATCCTGAGGTCATTCAAGAAGTTGTTGTTTTTGAGGAGGATGACTTCATGCAGTCTTATATCAAGAAATTGGAAGTGGAAACTCACAGCTATTTTAAATCTCCTGTATGTGCTCACAAGGACTACTACTATTATGCATGTGAGAGATCAAACAAAGCAACTGGAAGTAGCAAAGGAAAACCAACCCAAACCAGGGCTTATGTGTCTTTCAATAAAATCAAGGATGCTGATTTTACAGGCGCTGTTGTGCACAAAATGCTGAAAAGCAGTGGACATGATTTCAGCATTCAAGAAGAGGGTGTAAAAACCGTGTTGACCCAGAAATACTAGCTTTCATTGACATGTGGCATACTGGCTTTCTTCCCCAGTCAGTACCCTATTAAACTGCACTTGAGATGAGCATTTGCTTTAAACAGCCCATATCATGAAAAACTGTACTTTCCTTTCTTTTCTTAATAGTTTGATATAATATGTGAACAAAGTTTCAAAAATTGTAAGCAAAGGAACCTTTAATCCTCCAGCTTGTCTAACAAAAACCTATTAAATTCATGATTTTCATATGTGTATTCCCTTTTATTTCTATATAGGTCAGTCATGATTGGCAGGGATCTGAAAGAGCTCAATGCCTCAAGACAGATTTTTCCTTCAGCAAAGGTCCTTGTTTGCTGGTTTCAGTGCTGCAGGTAGATGGCAGAACAGTTCAGGCAGCAAATTACATTATTTCAAATTACTTGCTATAACACTGTAAAAATATTGTATATTTATTACCACTTGTATGATTGCTGCCAATAATTCACAGATCCCTTAAAAACATTAGTATGAGCACTCTATTATAAAATGTCATTGAGAGTTTTGGCTATGCATTCAAAAATGTATACAGGAAAATTTCAAATAAATGTTTATTGTAGTATTTACTGATATCTTTAAAATCCATTAATATTTCTTTTACTCCATTTAATTTTTTTTTTTTTTTTTTTACATGATCAATTATTTCCTGCTACTTACTGCGAGCAATTTTCATTTCTAATGACCGATTGTGTAATTTTAAGTTACATGGATGAGCTGGCAGAAAGTGGACTAATCAAGGGAGACAACGCTGATGACTTCTCTAATGCTGTCAAGTCTATGATTGAGAACGGGCTAGATTCAAAATGTAAAATGAATGAAAAGGGAACCTGGTGATTCCACCAGATACAAGCACTCAGTCTCACTCAGTTGATTTGGTCATGGTCAAATGTGACTGCAGAAGATCCAGAAGCGGTTCTCTGTGCAAACATATAGTTTTCTCGAGAATAGTTGCACAGCGACAAGACTAGATATTCAAGACATCAAGTCTGATCTTGATAGAAAAATCATTGATATTCACTCGTATATCTCAGTTGTTTTAATTGTTGTAATGGTAATGTGAGTGTAGGGACTATAAATCACAAAATGTCCAAAATTTTGTACGTGCAATGCAAATGGTCATAATGAAAAATGTGTCTGTATCTTGGTACACAACATCCTCTACCTTCCACTGACACTTTGTGAGTTAATCACTAATCATCCAGATTGCCAGAAAACACCCAACAGAAAGCAAAGAGCTGAGGTCCAGGCCATGTTAACAGACCTTATTGAATGGAGCCAATCAGACAAGTACATTGAAAACAGGGAGCTGTACAAGATGGTAGAGCACACAAACTGTTTTCAAACTTCAGTATTCTGTCAATAAAAATAGAAATATCTGTACTGCATGCCTATCGTCAACAGGTAAAAAAGGCAAAACATGTACTCCCTATGAATAACATTTGTTAATGAAAAAACAGAAGAAAAAGGCAAAAAATAAAAACTGAAGTTGCAACACATTTGACAGAATTTGATAAAAAAAAAAACTTTAAAGTAATTACAAAAAAGGCAGATGGCAAGAACAGTTTAAAATTTCACAAGTTCTTTACAAAAATGGAATAACGTTAAGTGCATAGAAAATTTGGTCAAGTCAAAGTGTGCACTTTGAATGCTTTACAGTGAATGGTGCACATCGTTGAAAAACCACACTCCGATACTGATTCTTTCACACCAAACTGCTATTCACAGCTGTTGAATTCCATACAAAGCATCAAATTTCATTTGGTTCAAGCTGTAGTAATATGTTAAATGCCATAGTCAAAAATGACAGAAGCTTTGTATCTACTGCAATGTTTATTAAAGACTAAAAATTATCACAACTTAAAATTGTCCCTGCCATCAGCCATTCATATATTGCATATAAAAAGCAAAATGTCTGACATGACAATGTAATCTGTAAATGAACTACTTGTTGCTTATTGCTCGTTGTATTGAGTATCTGTCTTAAAAAAAGGCATCATAAACAGGCTCCAATTATGTGTATTGAAGTTTCAAGCATCTATAACTGAAAGCAGATCAAAATAAACCATGAAATGATTTGTCATGTCTTTGTACATCAACAAAAAACAAGAAAAATAAACACTGTTTAACAGTACAAGCATTTAAAAAATGAAAATATAAAATAAAGTGGGGGAAACCTTACGCATCTGTTGTGATTCTTGATTTCAGTGTTCTCATTTTCTCTTTAAGACATGCATCAGTTAATGAAAAAGTGCCTTATATAACAGCAGGCCCAATACCATGTGTTGCCAGGTCAAATGTTTCCCAATTAGTCTCTAAAGCATTCTTTACAGCTTTCAAGTTCTTCCTGCAATTGAAAATACCAAAATCAATTTATTTTCCAGTTCAACTGATCACTGAATTATTCAGTTAATGTCAAGTGTATTAGTGAATTGTTACTAAATTGCCTGCAGTCTTCTGTTTTGGCCATGGCTGCATGGACATTCCCCTCTTCCAACAAAGCTTGACCCACTCTTTTCTGGGGGAAGAATTTTGCTGCTAGGTACATTGTCACCACTGCATTCATCTAGAATATAGTAACTATACACAACACAATTATTTGTAATAATGTCCAAGTTACAAGCAGTACAAGTAAATAACAAAGAAAGATGAATTGTGTAGATACACTCACTGTCCACTTTATTAAGAACACCTGTACATTCATGCATTTATCTAAATAGCCAACCATGTGGCAGCAGCATAATGTAAAACAACAACAACATGCATATACAGGCCAAGAGCTTCAGTTAATCTTGACATCAAACATCAGAATGAACAAAAAAATTTGATCTCTGTTACTTTAACTGTGGCATGGTTGTTGGTGCCAGATGGGCTGGTTTGAGTATTTCAGAAAATGCTGATATCCTGGGAATTTTCACACACAAACGTCTCTAGAGTTTACATAGATTGGTGCAAAAAACAAAAACCATTGAGTAAGTAACAATTCTGTGGGTGAAAATGCCTTGTTCATAAGAGAGATCAGAGGAAAATGGCCAGATTGGTTTGAACTCCTTGAAAAGATATAGTAACTAAATTAAGCAATTTTTACAGTCACTCCTTGGTTACAGCAAAGAATCTCAGCATGCACAAAATATCGAACCTTGAGGTGGATGGGCTACAACTGCAGAAGACCACATCAGGTTCCACTCCTGTGAAACATGAATGGGAATCTGAGTCTATCATGCACACAGGCTCACAGAAACTAGACAGTTGAAGATTAGAAAAAAATTGTCACCTTTTCCAGTCTTCAACTCCAGTTTGAGTGAGTCTGTGCCCATGATAGCCTCAGATTCATATTCTTGGCTGTTGTTGTAGACCATCCACCTCAAGGTTCAATGTTTTGTGCATGCTGAGATGCTTTTCTGCTCACAACGGTTGTAAACAGTGATCATTTTAGTTACTGTATCATTCCTGGCAGTTTGAACCAATCTGACCATTTTCCTCTGACCTCTCTTACCAACAAGGTGTTTCCACAATGTTTATTAATATTTTTCTTATAATCTTTAAAAAAAAAAAAAAAAAAAAACTCTTTAGATGCATAGGAATAGAGAAGAATGATTTGAACCATTGCAATAAGATAATTTAATAACTTTATTTTAAAATATAATGGGACTGATCTACTGCATAATTTGCCATCATTAAAAACCCATTCCATTAAATATTGTCTTTTGGTTAAAATCTGAAATTTTAAAACACTTGAAGACCCCCCTGGAAGGGTGGAAAAAATTAATAGTAATGGTAACAATAGGAAAGGCATAGCATGCATTAATTTAGATGAAAACGAATTACTATGTCTATTGCTCAAGTCTGTTCAATGCATTGTGCTCTCCTTAGAATCACCAATAGCATCATGAAATGTCTTCGACCTGATTTCCTTTATTACTACATATTTAATAGTATATATATATATATATATATATATATATATATATATATCAGTGTCAACTAGTTCTTTACTAGACAAACAAGTCACACTGATCAGCCATAACATTGAAACCACTGACAGGTGAAGTGAATAACATTGATTATCTCTTTACAACAGCTAACATATTTTGCAAAAACCTTCCAGAAGTGAAAGCCGTAATAGAGCAGCTGCAAAGGGCAAAATATCTCAATATTAACACCCTTGACTTCAATGGAAATTTACATGTAGGATAAGGTGTCCACAAACTTTTAAGCAAGTTAGTGTATTTGTCCAAGATCCTACTTAAAACTTTACCTGTCTGATCTTCTTGACTCTCCTAAGCTGCATTCTCTCTGAATTCCTGCATTGTCAATATTACTTTGTCTTACGCTGACTTTTCCTCTGTTTTGTACCTCAGTTCCGGTGTTGTTTTGGTTATGTTCTCCTGACAGCTTTTTCCAGAGCTGTCTTGTCCCTCACTCCCAGTGTTGTATGGAAAAAACACTGAAATAGAAATACTTAAAGTGAGAGTGGCATGCCAGCAAATTTGTTTTGAAATAAGAATGTCGAGAGTTCAGTTCAGTACTTTCAAAAGTAGTGTTTTTAAGGAGCAATGGTGAACTGTGGAAAGAGGAAAGAACACTGGAAACTTAGACTGGAGTTTTGGATGCCTTACATTTGTATTTCTCTGACAATTTTATCCAAAGTAACTGACATGCATTAAAGTTTATTTACATACACATATATAAACAAAAGCTGAATTATAAAACACAAGAGAAATGTAACCGCATCAGATACTTTGTTGTTTTCTACAAGGGATTCAAAACTTTCCATGTAAAGTGGATGGGGTCCAATGTTTCCAATTCTGGTATGCCTTCCATGCAGTCCTCCTAGTAATACTAACCACTGGGATTAATACAGCACAGTTTTCCTGCCCTGAGAGCAGCAGCATTTCCCTACACCAGTAATACTAGCCACTGGGATTAATACAGCACAGTTTTCCTGCCCCGAGAGCAGCAGCATTACCCTACACCAGTAATACTAACCACTTGGATTAATACAGCACAGTTTTCCTGCCCAAGAGCAGCAGCATTACCCTACACCAGTAATACTAACCACTGGCATTAATACAGCAAGGTTTTCCTGCCCCAAGAGCAGCAGCATTACCCTAAACCAGTAATACTAACCACTGGAATTAATACAGCACAGTTTTCCTGCCCTGAGAGCAGCAGCATTACCTACACCAGTAATACTAAACACTTGGATTAATACAGCACAGTTTTCCTGCCCCAAGAGTAGAAGAATTACCCTACCCAATAATACTAACCACTGGGATTAATAATGCCTACAGCACAGTTTTCCTGCCCCAAGAGCAGCAGCATTACCCTAAACCAGTAATAATAACCACTGGAATGAATAATGCCTACAGCACAGTTTTCCTGCCCTGAGAGCAGCAGCATTTCCCTACACCAGTAATACTAGCCACTGGGATTAATACAGCACAGTTTTCCTGCCCCGAGAGCAGCAGCATTACCCTACACCAGTAATACTAACCACTGGGATTAATACAACAGTTTTCCTGCTCTAAGAGCAGCAGCATTACCAAACACCATAATACTAACCACTGGGATTAATAATGCTCACAGCACAGTTTTCCTGGAAGAAAACCTCAGTGACGGCTAATTACTGAACAAACTAAGAACAAACTAACAGAACAGATTCGATTTTGTCTTTTTGTCACTCCAACATAGGTTACCTCCTCTACGTTTTGATTGGTTATCTTTGTGAACCAATCATATTTCATTCTGCCCTCAGAACATGTTTGTGAAAGTAAAACTCCCATCTGTGGAATTTTGGCCCATTCCTCCAGTCAGAACTGGTGTAACTGAGTCGTTTGTAGGCCTCCTTGCTCGCACACACTTTTTCAGTTCTGCCCACAAATTTTCTATCAGATTGAGGTCAGGACTTAGTGATGGACACTCCAATACCTTGACTTTGTTGTCCTTAAGCCATTTTGCCACAAATTTGGAGGTATGCCTAGGGTCATTTTCCATTTGGAAGACCCATTTTCGACAGAGTTTTAACTTCCTGGCTGATGTCTTGAGATGTTGCTTCAATATTTCCACATCATTTTCCTTCCTCATGATGCCATCTATTTTGTGAAGTGCACCAGTCCCTCCTGCAGCAAAGCACCCCCACAACATAATGCTGCCTCACCCTTTTTTCCTCCAAACATAACAATGGTCTTTATAGCTAAACATTTAAATTTTTGTTTCATCAAACCAGGGGACATTTCTCCAAAAAGTAAGTACGTTGTGTGCAACACTGGCACAGATTGTGCCCAATCGTAGTAAACACCAGCTCTAACACACCCGTGAGGACTTGCTATACATTTGCACAGCAGGACAGCAGGGTTATTAATTAATATGAAAGCACCTCTACTGCATTCTTTGTGAGAAGATTGTGCATTGTGGCTCCCAACACCAGCGCATCTTCAGACAGAACTGTGGAAGACAGAACATCATTGAAATGGGGCAGCCAATGTGCAAATTAGACTGTATAACCATGTTCGATCGTTTTTAGCACCCAGTCGGAATGCCAGTAACACATCCGTAAAACAGAACAGAGGGCAATTTGGAATGTTCATAACATGATCTAATGTGCTGCTCATTATAGACCCCCTTACATAAGAAACATAACCAGATACAGTACACTTTTACCAGTTTTGTAATGACTCAGTATATAGGTAAACTAACTCGCCACAGCATTTGCAACCTTCTGATAGGCCAACTGTTTGTTCATACATTTATTTTCTTAACACTATAAAGGACAAAAACACCTTATTATGCAGAATTTTATACACAACCACAGGATGTACAGCTGATGGCCTGATGTCAGTTAATTTTCTAACTTCAGCATTTACAGTAAAAAAGTAAATCATTCACTTGTTGCTGTGTGTTGTATTGAAGAGACGGAAATTAAATCTTGCTTCTTATTTCACTGAGATCATAACGATGCAGTCTTTCTTGTCTCCATGTAAACCTCCATTTATATGTACCTGCATAACCTCCAGTGATGACTGTTTATTTCCAAAGGTGATGTTTCATAAGCCATGCTGAATGATGATCTTTGTGTCTGTTTACTATACACCGCTAAGAAAGAGAGAATGCTTTTTGACAAGAATGGAGAGTAAAATGCATTTATTAATTTGCCAAGATGAAACAAGATGCAGTTTTGGTGCAAAGAAATTTAAAGTAGCATTTTCCTCCTCTCTGCTGGTTGTGTAAAGATTGTGGAGGTGTGTCAGATGGCACAGAGGACTGTCCTGTCAGCGCCTGGTCTCTCATTCATTCTGCCTGTGCAGCAGTGTGATAAAACAATGGCAAAATGCAATACACGGTAAAACTATGTGTTCAAAACCAATGAGTTTATGAAAATCATAATTAATGATAATAATATGACAACATATATTGCCAGCCTGTAATATAAAGCTGCATAATGTAGTATGTTTTTAATCGCAAAAATAGTTGAAAGTGGCTGATACACGAAGTGTCCACATTCAAGGTTGATAATGGCTGCACCCTAGTTTAGCTGAAAAATAAGGTGGATAAAGCGCAATAACATAACGGAAAATTAATTTATTGCTATTTTCCAAAACATTAGGTTCCAAATATGATGCATTTCTATTTTTCTCTAAAAATAGTCTTTATTTTCATTTTACAGCTTGTAGAAATCATGCTTGAAATGATAGGCATCATCGATTAATGCTTAATCACAGCGCAACAGTTAGCAAACAATGTGTATATAATACAATTTATTTGTAAATTGAAAAGTGCTAAAAAAAATCCCTAACAAATCATCTGCAAATGAATAAAACATTTTGATTGTAATAAATACTAATATCTGAAGGGAAAAAAAGTATATTTTTACTTTGTCAGTGTAGTTCGCTTTTTTTTTAGGAAGGTAGACCCGTTTACAACCAAGTTACAAATGCGATTACTGAATCAATGCACAACTAACATTTGCAAGGCAGTAATACACATAATTATTCATCATATATTATTTTTCTATTATTTAATATTAATAATGCACCTTAGTGCTGTGATTTTTTTTTTTTGGACAGATTTCATTTTCAATCATTATTGTTCTTGGGAATCCTTTCAGTTTCAAACAGCAGCCAATAACACAAAAACAATTAACATCGAACAAAAATGCTCTAATGAGCTATTTATAAAAGTAGAACTGCCGGAATAAAATCAATAAAATTGGCTATCCTGCAATTTGTTGTATGCAATTTATTTGTTTACAATAGGAAGCGGGCTGTACTTTAGACATCACACCGTGATGTCACTTTTGTCTTTACAGGATTGTCCCGGGATGTGTGTGAATAGGACAGATTACGGGAAAGATCTTGCAGTGTGGTAACTTTGCCGGAACAACTTTTATCAGGATTAATCCCCCAGAGACTATGTTCCTGTATTTGGCAGATGCTTTTATACAAAGCGACTTACGAATGAGGGATACATCATAAGCAGAGGTGTCAAAAGTATTCACATTCATTACTCAAGTAGAAGTATAGATACTAGGGTTTAAAAAGACTTTTATAGAAGTTGAAGTATCAACTCAAGCTTTTTACTCAAGTAAAAGTATAAAAGTACTGCTTTCAAAACTACTTAAAGTATAAAAGTAATGTAAGGAAAAAAAATTCCATTAATGACAAAAGCTTAGGCCGCGCCACAGGGGCCTATAGTGCACTACCACCTCCTCAAAAAAACATGTTTCTAAAGGTCATAATGACTATAATGTTATATTAAAAAAAATTTGGGATGAACTAGGCTACCTGTTTCAGCCACATATATGCATATATGCCCATTGAAAATGAACGCATTTTTGTACAATGCAAATACATTAAAGAACCATATGTGTACTACTGAGCATTAACATGTGTTTCATGGAGATATGATGACTAGTTGCCTATAAGTATTGTAATGGTGAAAAAAGTCAAACTTCAGAGGCATGTTATCAATAAACTTTATTGGAATGTAAATGTACATCCAAGCTTAGCTGCAGGAATCTGTGTGGGCAAAGGAGAAGAAAACTGGTGTACCCCGGGCAGGCTTAGTAACAATTGCCCTTGTATGGTTGTCTATATACAATAAACAATGCTGTCAAAATTAATGCTTAATCAAAAAAATCTAAAAATATTAATAACTAGATTTAACAAACACTGTGGACTCAATCCTGCATGTACAACAACAGGGTAATCTACATCAATTAAGCACAATACATGCAACAAAGAGTTACCAATAGGCTTGGTTTAGCCGCAAAAGCTAGCAAGCAAACCATGGTATGTCTTGGCATGTAACGTTACCTAGCCATAGCAAACATTGCAAATTTACCATTAGTACATTTCTAGGTTACTACAATATTTTGTCAATAATCAACTGATAAAAAACTTTCAGCTTACCTCAATATGCTTTTTCAAATTAGATGGCGAGTTTTTGAAAGCCATTAGCTCGTGGTATTTGGGTGCGCAGAGCTTGCAGCGCATTCGAAAGGAATTGTTTTTGCATCCAACCATTTCGAAAAATTCTTCCATGTACGGCCAGGGATGTATAAGGGTTGGCTGGTCTTCCTGGCTACCAACCTCATCGCTGGTGCTTGGTTGGGACATTTCGCTCGAGTTCTCTTCTTGATTCTTTGCCACGGAAATCTTCGTACTTGGCTACATACGTCTGCTATGTGTTCATAAAGTGATTTGTGTGTGTCATGTGCAGGTGCGATGGATCGCGTACAAACCAATAGGGTGCCTGAATGGTATATGTTTATACTTCTCATCCAACCACAATCAAATCAGTCTATCCAGATGGCGCGATTTATCTAGGGTTTTTTTTTTTTTTTTGAATGATGACAAGCCGGAATGAAAACCAGCCGAAATGAAATAGGAGTAACGAGGCTATTTTTAAAATGTAAGAAGTAGAAAGTACAGATAATTGCGTGAAAATGTAAGGAGTTGAAGTAAAAAGTAGGCTGAAAAATAATTACTCCAGTAAAGTATAGATACCCAAAATTTCTACTTAAGTAAGGTAACGAAGTATTTGTACTTCGTTACTTGACACCTCTGATCAGAAGTAATTCATTTTAAGGAAATTGTAATGTAGCACTTTTTGTACAAAGTTTGAACAGCATCAGAATAGAACCATCCAAGACAGAGGTTAGAGTCAAACAAGAAATGTTTTGTTTTTTTACGTTAAGCTGTGTTCATCTACAATAACACCATCCAAAATGGTCAGAAATCTAGGGGTAACCATCGAAAACCAACTTAATTTCGCAGACTACAACTCAATCAATTGTTATATTTAGACTGGACTACTGTAATGCTCTCATTGCAGGCCTCCCTGCACATGCAATTAGACCTCTACAAATCTCGCTCTACTCGACCTCTATAACAATGCAAAAAGCACTTAAGAATTAGCTTGAAGTGAAAAATCAGTCTTCCTTTCCAGTTTAATTAATCAATCACACCATCATGCAGAACATCTCAGGTTTTTACATTTATAATGATCCCTTTCTCAACGGCAACAACAGCAGTGATGACAGCCTCAGCATCTCGCACTCTTCGCTTTCAAATTACATTCATAACTTAAAGCGTGATTGCGTCACTCAACTAGCAACTGAGGGATTCTGAAGAAATTCTGAATCCTGACATGGTGGAGCTCACACTCACACACTGCTTCGGCTGAGGAGCAGCACAGCTTTGGGCATGCGATTTGTGAAACAGTTGTCACACTTTCCTTGTAAGCATAGAGGAATAAATTCTGATTGGATAAACTTTTAGTTTTAGGCTATTCGTTTGTAGATTAATTAGGAGTGGAAAGCGATTGATAATACATAGGCAAAATGTCAATGAGAATGACAAAATATTTAATTTATTAGGCATGTTAAGCCAGCAGAGGAATTGCTGGTCCTGAGAAATCAGCACTGCTCCAGAGTAACATTCACAACTCGATCAATGAAGCAGACTCACTCAGTCTTTAAAAACAGCTGAAGACATGTCTTTTTAGTGAGCATGTGACCATACACACACAAAATAATTCTTGTTGCACATTAATCTGTCTTGGACCGTACTTTTCTGATGGAATTGAAACGTTCTGATGCTGCACTTTTCATGCTGCTGTCTCCTTAGGATGAATCGCTTATGTTGCATCCTTCCTCATTTTGTAAGTTGCTTTGGATAGAAGCGTCTGCTAAATGAATAAATGTAAATGAATAACAGTGCTGGATAGATTACTTCTGAATTGTAATCTAGTAAAATTAGTCAGTAACAATTTCTTGGATTACATTTGTAATCTAATATGATTGCTTTTGGAGTTCTTCTAATTAAACTTACTCGTTTTGTTTGTTTCCGAGTAAAATAAAAAGGAACTTAAATGCATTTACTCCAGCAATTTGGGCATTTGAAATGCCATCAATGTGTAGTAACAGATCAGTCCAGTTACATACGTGAATCAATGTCACAAAAGTTGTCACAAAAGCACATTGTGAATGCGTTTCTAAATTAATTGAATACTGCATTTGTAATTAGACATATTGGGAAAATCTCACCTGTAGTCAGTCAGTCTATGCACTGGGAACCTAGGACAACATTTGAAATGTGAAAATAACATTGGTAACATTGGACTCCCCGTGAGAGTCTGTGAACACCCCCTGCATATTCTGTGCCCATACTGATAACAGGAAATGGATTCATAGTTTTAGTAATTGGGTAGACTTCTTTGTAGAATTGTCTAAACTGATCAACACTGCATCTAGCACATGGTCTTCATAGATGAAAACTAACCATTTAGACTTTTCTAAACCAGGACCATTTATTTAGTGTGAAAATAGACATGGTTACAACAACTTAACACCAGTTTATCAATGAGCAAATTTTAATAAAACAGAAAATTAGACTGTTTGCATTGATTTAAAAAATTGTTACAGGAAGAAAAGGAACATTTATAATAAAGTCATGGTTTTACATGGTGTAATAGTTAACATTTCATATTATATATTTTATTAGCTGAAAGATGCTGTAGACAGTAATTTCATAACCATAAGAGGCTTTTTTTCGGCATCAATGGGAACAGAGGATCATATGCAGGACATGCAGCACACTAAATGATCACTTAACCAAATTAAACCTGATGTAATGCTAAGGACCTTGGGTCTCATTACTTTTAGAAAGCTATCTGTGTACTTTACTTCTAAGGGGTCTCGAAATCATACCGAACTTGATGCTAGTCTTGGGAAGCAGATCTGGAACGGGAGTGGGATTTAGAACGCGAGCCTGACTTAGAGTGACAATGTGAAAGCCGGTCTGGTGACTTGGAATAGCGCTTATCTGCCTTCGGAGTAGGAGAGCGAGACACAGATTTGGCACGTTCCCTGTTGCCATTCTCCATTGGTGAAGCAGACCTACTCCTGGATTTCTTACTGACCGACTTCTCCTTAGAGCGCCCATGATCAGACTTCACTTTAGAACTGCTCTTAGACCGGGACTTGCGGTCATCCGATTGAGAGCGAGACTTGTGGCTAGCCGATCGACTGCGAGATTTGTGGGTGCGAGAAGAGTCGGATTTACGATTGCGTGAGCGAGACTTGCTTGGAGACTTGGAGTGAGACTTGTGGCCCGACCTGGAATGGGAGCGGTGAGAACGAGACCTACAAGAGAGAACGAGAAACTGATAAGGGTCCAGATAATGCAATTCAGATTGAATACATATTGGGTATGCCTCGTACCTTGAACGGGATCTCGAGTTGCTCCTGGAACGGCTGCTACGACGGCTTCTGCTACGAGAGTTACGTCGGCTACGAGACCTGGATAAACAAAAATTGTAGCAAAACTTTAAATAGTTACCATTTACAAAAACTCATGGAAATATAGCTGAAAGCAGCAATGACAGGCCCAAGCACAATGCATATTGTAAAGTTAACCAAGGTTCCCACCATGTTTGACCAATGAATTTCCTTGACTTTTCCATTAAATTTAGGATTTCTGGATAAGGATTTATAAAAATCGATTCTGAATGATTTGCTAAAGAATTTAGACCGTTTTGTAAACCAGTTTGACCAATTCACTGAAGAGAGTTGACTCAAAATTACTTTAGATCAAATCGCAATCAGCAATAGCTAGCATAGCAAATTAAATATTTTAGAGCAGAACGAACAACATACATATGTCAACTATACATTTACATTCTTTTTCTATGACTTTCAGATTTGACCAATTTCCATGATTCTTTCAGGCGTGGAAAACAAAGTTTAAAAAAAAAAATTCCCTGATATTTTCAGGTTTTATGTGACCTTTGGAAAACTCTGGAAACACACACAGTTAATGTTACTTTCTCGTGAGCTTTGCATGAGAAGCCTTTTAAGCCTTTTTTTTCAAATTCACTTACGAGGTTCCATTTCAGTGAAGCCAAGCACACACTACATGACTTGCAATCGGCTACCTGCAACACAGTCTTTTGTTTTCAGACGTGTTGGTTTGCACACTAAACATGTGATTGCAGACTCGTGCATCAAATAAGACCATTCAACCCTGACTGAAACTATAAACCTGGAATTAATTTACAAACACACACATATAGTAACAGGAGAGTTTATTGTTGATAACTCGAGGTTGACTGATAGTGGATTTGACCAAAATGAACTGGGGACTTTATTTTTTAAATGTCTGTGCTTCCAGCTCACACAAAACATTCACTCGGTCAATCATCTATAATGTATTACAATAGAATCACAATAAAGTAAACATGGGCAAATAGGCTAATATACTGAACAGCCCATCATTAAAACCACTGACAGTTGAAAATTAGGCAGCAAGTGAACGGTCAGTTTTTTAATTTCATGTGTTGGGAGCAGGAAAAAAAAAAATGGGCAAGTGTAAGGATCTGAGCGACTCGGACAAGGGCCAAATTGTGATTGATAGACGACCAGGTCGGGGCATCTCCAAAACGACGTGGGGAGCGAAGACTGTCCCACAGAAGAGTGCACACAGTGCATAGGTGGTGGTGGCGTAGTGGCTAGAGCACAGGGCTGCTAATCAGAAGGTCGCTGGTTCGAACCCCACGGCCACCACTATTGTGTCCTTGAGCAAGGCACTTAACTCCAGGTCGCTCCGGGGGATTGTCCCTGTAATAAGGACTCTGTAAGTCGCTTTGGATAAAAAGGATAAAAGCATCTGCCAAATGCATAAATGTAATGTAAAATGCATCTCAGCTTTCTGTGTATGGGGCTACATAGATGCTGACACCTGTCCACTGCCAAAAGCGCCAACAATGGGCACGCGAGCATCAGAACTGGACCAATGGAGCAATGAAAGAAAGTGACCTGGTCTGATGAATCAGGTTCTCTTTTAGATCAGGTGGACGGCCAGGTACATGCGTGTCATTTTCCTGGGGAAGAGATGGCACCACAATGCATTATGGCAGTAATTCCCAAACTTTTTTCTGCCCCGGCACCTTTTACGATTAAAATTCTACAGCACACCACTATCTTACATATGCTAACCATTGTCAATATTTTTCCTTTTCAAGAACTTGTCCAGGTTTTCAGTCCTTCTTAGTAGAGTGTTTACTTGTAGTTTGAAATCCGGCTAAGCAAAAAAGAAAAAGTCGAATATGCTACGCTGTGTGAGGTCACAGGTGGCAAGAGTGTTAAATGGGTAATGAAAAACAACAAATTTGCATCTTTTCTAATTTGTAGATTTGTTCTTGCAATGCCACAACAAATTACAAGGATGCAAAATCATGAGGCGAAAAAGGCAAGACAATCACTGGTCCACGGAAATTTTTTCTGGGGGGATATTTTTTAAAGGAAAAAAAAAAAAAAAAAAAAAAAAAAAAAGATTACATTGAAGCCTATGAAGTGACTTTACACCAAAGTGTTTTTCACACATATATTTCAATACTGTCCAAATATATTATCTATCCATCTCAGTAGGGCATTTCGATACCGATACCCTGACTTCGATACTGGTTCCTAAACGATACTTTGGTCGAGGAGAAAAAAACTCTGCAGGAAATGACGAACATCAGCATTACCACTGGTTGGACGCTAGGTGATAGTTTTCAGTAAACATGGTTAGGGTTAGGCTTAAAAAAATACAATTCAAAGTATGAAATCAAGGTGTCTTCCTTTATTGTGCATTAACTAACTAAAAGTTAAAATGAAACTGGAAAAATTTTTTTTAAATATGTTGTTCAACTTTTTGAAACATGGCTTTACAACAGTTGTGAACATCTCTCTGGCAAAGAAGCTTCATCTGTGCATTCTCTACCCAACGCGCATTTCGTTATTCAGGAAAATATCTCATGTATGTGAATACATTTGTTTAGTTCCCTCCTTCACAATATATACACACACACACACACACACACACACACACACAAAACTCTTACTGTGTCTATTGTCCTGTTCATTGTAAGCAATTTATTGTACTGTCCCGTACTTTTTGCACATGCACTTTATACAGGTATGTTATTTAGTCTGGGTAGTCTCATGTGGTTCTGGGTTTGTCCCATGTTGTTTTATGTAGCACCATTGTCCTGGAGGAACGTTGTCTCGTTTCGCTGTGTACTGTACTAACTGTATATGGTTGAAACGACAATAAAAACAACTTGACATACATAATTACATCGGAAATTGATTTTGCATTGAAAATGTAAAAAAAAAAAAAAAAAAAAAAAAAAAAAAAAAAAAACTCCACACACTTGAAAATGAAAACCCAAATACATTTCTAAATTCAAATTGCTCTCCAAACTAAACAAAAAAGCAAATAAAGTGATAAATATATGTATATATACACATAACCACCTTATGCAGGCGGAAAATTACTTATACAAATGAAGACAAAAAGCTATTATAAATGTAAAAATAATAATTATAAATGATAATAATAACTGAAATATAAATTATGGTTCGAGGCACAAAAAACACGTGTTTTTGTATTTTATATATTTTGTATTATTTTACAGGCTGCAGAGTTGGTCACAATAAATTGCTGCGTGGAAATAAAGTGAACTGAACTCAAAGCACCTCCTGAGCTGTGATGTTGGAGGTCATTGTTTCTGCCTTCCGCTTTTGATTTTTTTTTTTATGAGTGCTGCCAAAGTGCGAGATCTTTAGATGCGTGTGTTCCACAAGACTGCACGCCTCTGTATCAGCGCGTCATATATGCCCATATACGGCTTTCTGTCATCTGTACTTAATATAATAAAGAGTGTTTCTTCAAACGTGTGTCTTTGTGTCTACAGGCAAATTATTTGTTATATTCATTTAATAGATGAATGGGAAAACGAGCCAAATATCATCTTGACATGGTCAAAGGCATCAGCTACTGGCAATCACTCTTACCATCATTGATCTGGAGATCATTGTCTGTTGGCACAACCCTAATGTACATTTCTCTCTATAGATTAACAAAATGTTCAGACAGTCTCTTGCTGGTTTTTCCGAAACATTCAGAATCAATACCGCTTTTCCCGGTGTCGCTGTGGCTCGCTTTGTAAAAATTATATTTTACAGAGAAATACTAAACCGTAATAATGAGCCTTTTAATGTAGAACAGTTAGCAATGTTATCAATACCATTCTTTCTCAGCCCTGGAACTCAAACCATTTTGAGATACCAGTGTTTTTCCTTGATGCCTAAACACAGCCAAATCACCAGCACTTTTAGATTTGGGCACATCTAGCATGCTACATGCTTATCACTGATCAGGTATCGAAATTTGGTACCGAACGACAAGACATTTTTCGATACTCGATAGTTTAAGAGGCAATTCAGTCGGTGCCTAAAATGTATCGAACTCGATACCCAGCCCTATATACAGTCATGGGCAAAATTGTTGGCACCCCTGGAAATTTCCAGAAATCTGGAAATTTTTCCAGAAAATGAAGTATTTCTCACAGAAAAGTATTGAAATTACATATGTTTTGATATACACATGTTTATTTCCTTTGTGTGTATTGGAATAACAAAAAAAAAACAGAGGAAAAAAAGCAAATTTGACAATTTCACACAAAACTCCAAAAATGGGCCGGACAAAATTATTGGCACCCGTAACTTAATATTTGGTTGCACACCCTTTGGAAAAAAATAACTGAAATCAATCGCTTCCTATAACCCTCAATAAGCTTCTTACAACTCTCACCCGGAATTTTGGACCACTCTTCTTTTGCAAACTGCTCCAGGTCTCTCATATTGGAAGGGCACCTTTTCCCAACAGCAATTTTAAGATCTCTCCACATGTGTTCAATGGGATTTAGATCTGGACTCATTGCTGGCCACTTCAGAACTCTCCAGCACTTTGTTGCCATCCATTTCTGAGTGCTTTTTGAAGTATGTTTGGGGTCATTGTCCTGCTGGAAGACCCATGATCTCGGACGCAAACCCAGCTTTCTGACACTGGGCCCTACATTGCGACCCAAAATCCTTTGATAATCCTCAGATTTCATGATGCCTTGCACACAGTCAAGGCACCCAGTGCCAGAGGCAGCAAAACAACCCCAAAACATCATTGAACCTCCACCATATTTGACTGTAGGTACTGTGTTCTTTTCTTTGTAGGCTTCATTCCGTTTTCGGTAAACAGTAGAACGATGTGCTTTACCAAAAAGCTCTATCTTGGTCTCATCTGTCCACAAGACGTTCTCCCAGAAGGATTTTGGCTTACTCAAGTACATTTTGGCAAACTGTAGTCTTGCTTTTTTATGTCTCTGTGTCAGCAGTGGGGTCCTCCTGGGTCTCCTGCCATAGCGTTTCATTTCATTCAAATGTCGACGTACAGTTCGCGCTGACACTGATGCACCCTGAGCCTGCAGGACAGCTTGAATTTCTTTGGAACTTGTTTGGGGCTGCTTATCCACCATCCGGACTATCCTGCGTTGCAACCTTTCATCAATTTTTCTCTTCCGTCCACGTCCAGGGAGATTAGCTACAGTGCCATGGGTTGCAAACTTCTTGATCATGTTGCGCACTGTGGACAAAGGAACATCTAGATCTCTGGAGATGGACTTGTAACCTTGAGATTGTTGATATTTTTCCACAATTTTGGTTCTCAAGTCCTCAGGCAGTTCTCTTTTCCGCTTTCTGTTCTCCATGCTTAGTGTGGCACACACAGAAACACAATGCAAAGACTGAGTCAACTTCTCTCCTTTTTATCTGCTTTCAGGTGTGATTTTTATATTGCCCACACCTGTTACTTGCCCCAGGTGAGTTTAAAAGGAGCATCACATGCTTGTAACAAACTTATTTATCCACAATTTTAAAAGGGTGCCAATAATTTTGTCCAGCCCATTTTTGGAGTTTTATGTGAAATTATGTCAAATTTGCTTTTTTCCAGTTTTTTTTTTTTTGTGTTGTTCCAATACACACAAAGGAAATAAACATGTGTATATCAAAACATGTGTAATTTCAATACTTTTCTGTGAGAAATACTTCATTTTCTGGAAAAATTTCAGGGGTGCCAACAATTTTGGCCATGACTGTATATCAGAAACTTTTGCACATTAATCATTGCTCCTCACAATCACAAATGTGACCGATTATGGTTTCAAAATGGCAAATTTCTCTGAAAGGTGAGGAGTTTGGTCCCTGAAAATAAATATTTTTTCTTTCATGCATTTATAAATTGTGGAATTTGATAATTTTCCATGGCACCCGACAATATTTCACGGCACACTAGTGTCAGTGACACAGTGGTTGGGAAACACTGCAAAATGGGAAGAGGCAGTGTGATGCTCTGGGCAATGTTCTGCTGGGAAACTTTGAGTCATGGCATTCATGTGAAGGTTACTTTGACACGTACCACCTACCTAAAGGTTGTTGCAGACCATGTACACTCCTTCGTGGCAAAGGTATTCCCTGATGGCAGTGGCCTCTTACAGCAGGATAATGCACCCTGCCACACTGCAAAAATTGTTCAGGAATGGTTTGAGGAACATGAGTTCAAGATGTTGACTTAGCTTCCAAATTCCCCAGATCTCAATCCGATTGAGCATTTATGGGATGTGCTGGACAAACATGTCCGATCCATGCAGGCCCCACCTCTCAACTTACAGGATTGAAGGATCTGCTGAAATAACTTGGGTCAGAGTTGTTTTGGCAGCAAAAGGGGGACCTACACAGTATTAGGCAGGTAGTTTTAATGTTGTGGCTGATCGGTATAAATATTGTATGAGCAGTACCGATTTATATTGGGCGACCTTATGGCTGGGCGATAAAACTACATATATGACGATAAATAAAATCCATCATAAGCTTTTGATGAATTTTCGATATTTACTGCGTGTCGCTAAAACACAAGTAGTTCGGCTTTCTCAGGCTGCGTTTCCACTGGGGTGGACAAAATCTGCTCAGGAGAGAGCTTGCTCCGCACCGCTGCCAATCCTACGATCCACCTTGCGAGCATGACGCGCCGCTTTCATTGGAATTCATTGAAAACGCTCTCAGCTTCGCTCAGTGCGCCAGTGGTAACATGGGGTCAGACTGGATGAACTTGCTAATGCTAGCGGCCTTGCTAACAATAAGGTTATGTCGGACACCGGATTGATTCCATCCGCACCGTTCCACATCATGACAACGGTTGCGCCCTCTCATAGTCTCTAGTAAAGAGCGTGACAGAACAACAGTGATGTGGACAACAGCTCTGATCTTTCTGCACTGTAATCTTCAATAATGTTCTCTAACAAACATGCACCATTTATGCCCTGTCCCGCTCCGCACAAGTTTCCTCTTTTCCCTACATGTGTGTAGAAATGAAGCGCCGCATGAGTTAATGTGGTTTCAAAGCACCTTTTAGAGCATAATGGTTTTTCCCTTCTAAATTTATCTTTATTAATCAGAATGTTATGAGCCTTTAATAATATACAAATTGAATAAACAAATAGATTTGCTCCAATTTTGTGAAAATTAATTAGATTTTACATTTACATTTACTTTTATCCAAAGCGACTTACAGAGACCTTATTACAGGGACAATCCCCCCCCAGAGCAACCTGGAGTTAAGTGCCTTACTCAAGGGCACAATGGTGGTGGCCGTGGGGTTCGAACCAGCGACCTTCTGATTAGCAGCCCTGTGCTCTAGCCACTACGCCACCACCACTCATAATTAGATGTCTGGAATGGATAAGTAAAGACAAAAATTACTAGTTGGTAGACTAGTCTGTCACTTTATTAATTAATACAATTATTATTTGATTATTTTTAAACACGATAAAGAATCATATCTTATCTAATTCCACAACAGGGCTCCAAACAAAAAAAAAAAAAAAATCAATTAAGGAGCGATTGGCTCCTATAGGGGGAAAAAAACAGGCGCCAAATTTATTTATTTATTTATTTTTATTTATTTATTTATTTTATTTTTTTCCCCATTTTTTAACTCCTTCCATTCCTTTTCGTCCCGCAGCTCGCTAACAGTGTAGTCTGTGGAGCATTCTTCGCAATTATGTGATCACGTGCATTTTTTATGCTTGTTACTGTCACCTGTTTTCTCACAGTCTCTTTTTTGAAATGGTTAGTTCCTGCAATGAACTCCGTTTTCCCCGCTATTTCTTTGATATAAACTTTTGTAATGTATCTCGGGAAATGTAATGCAAATTTTAAAATCAAAGGGAGTAAACTTTTACTGTCGCCAATGGCAACCTTGACAGAAATTACACTCACAAATAAATTTATTTGGTCACAAATGCGACCATTTTTAGTCGCAGTTTGGAGCCCTGCACAAGGATGATGATTTATCGACTTTATAGACATTACATTTTTATCGTCTGTTAATGCTGAACTTCTGTAAAGCTGCTTTGAAACGATGTGTGTTGTGAAAGGCGCTATACAAATAAAATTGACTTGACTTGATTTGACTTTAATGAAAAATATACATTTTTTTTTTTTTTTTAAAAACACGTTTTCTAAATTTTCTCTCGGGACACCCCTGAACTCACATTCAGCATCATTCCACAGTCACAAGAGCTTTTATGCCCCTATCTGAATCTAAAGAAAATATTTCCTTTTAAATGTAAAAATATTCCAACAAATACTGGACTGATGTCACTATGCTTCAGAACAAACAGATGATCTTTAAACATTCATTTTCAATTGATAAACTATAAAATATTTTAATAAAAGATCCCGCAGACCCCACTGCTTTGGAGTGCAGTTTTGTAGAGACTATTATGACTGTTTAGAATAAATTTTTTCTTCTTTTCTTCCATCAACTTTGAAATAACAAAAAAAAGAGCAATGTGTAAAATATATATATATATATATATATATATATATATATATATATATATCATGATAAATATCGAACAATATGAAAAAGATTATCGTGATAACAATTTTGGCCATATCGCCCAGCCCTAGTCGACCTCTATTGAAATGTCAACAAACAACATGAAAGACTGGCTCACGCACATTATTGCACTGATTTGCACAGATTGTGAAAAAAAAAAAAACTGCTGAAAGTAATGACAGCGGTTTGGGAGATATATTTTTTTTGGGGAGTTTATTTTTTGTCTCCTGATTTCCAATGCCTTGCTCTCCTTTTGTGCCCTCTAATTTCATTGGCTGTTGCTTATAACCTGTCTCTCAACCTGATGACTCGGCCAGATTTAAAGCAGGTTTGAAATCCGTCGTAGCATCTGCAACTTGACGGGGTGAGTCTTAGGAGTGCGCACACTACATAACCAGGTTTTCGGATGCTGCCTTAATGCTGGTTACATTTACCTTTGGAATTTCACAGATCAACCTGGTGTAGGCTGATGTTAAGCACGTGTGAAACCCTCAAAAACGACTTGCTGAGGAGCTTCTTTTTCTGTGCTGCACTTTAAACTCTGGGAACGTGAATTTATAAAGAAACTCACTGCTAAAATTATTTCTTCGTCCACTTTGAATATTCAGTGTAATTATGTACAAAGCACTGCCCAAACCAAGCTACTTCGTTTTGGTCAATGTCACAAATTCATGTGCTAAAGCTCACAAAACTCAAACCCCCATGTGAAATTTGATAAGCAAGAGCTTACCGAGAGCGGCTCCCAGAAGAGGAGCGTCTACGCCGTGGCTTGTCTTCAACGAGACGAATCTTCCTGCCATTGATATCCGTTCCATCCAGTTTTTCCAGAGCTCTCCGCATATCAGAGTAAGAGCGGAACTCAATGACCCCCTCGTTGGCACGCTCCTTATGGGCATCTGCATAGGTTACCTCACCTGCCTGTCTCATGAAATCCTGCAAACAGAACCAGTTTGATTGTGAACCCTTTGTCATAACAGGTAGATTGCATTTAAAAATTCTAAAAAGATTACAAATACTGTATGTGTCAGAACGATGTCCGTGATATTGCTTCTAGCTGTTTTTTAGCGTTGGGTTTTTCCAGATGTGTGCGTTTTAAAACGTTGAACTATTTTTAATGACAATGTAACTGACCCTACTATGTAATAGTGTTGTCACGGTACCAACATTTCAGTAGTCAGTACCAATACCAGTGAAATTTCACGGTACTCCATACCATTTTTGGTACCAAAGCAAAACACAAAAACAGGTTACTGAACAACACTTATTAATAGTTAAAAAAAACATTAGCAGCAGAACTAAGAACAAAAATATACCATTGAGCAACACTTCAACTTAAATATATTATTTTTGAATTATAACAAAACTGTACAATGTATGCTTAAAGTATTTTTGAACACATAAGATTTGCTTCAACTTTTGCAACTTTAAGTTAACAAGTATTAAAAAAAACAACTAAATAAACAAGCATACAATATAATTAATAAAAACAATGCGCAAAGTGCTCTCATATTAATAAAGCTGCATATTGCCAATTTTCTTCACGATAAGAAATGCACAGTGACATATATTATGATTAAATAAGTCACAAGCAATCGAATTCTAATCTAGCTGCATTAAGCATCCGCGCTCGAGCGATGAGCGTCCCCGAGGCAGAGTCTCTCTCAGCCAGGTGCAGTTTCAATCTCTCCCCATTAGATCGGGACATTCGCGCAACTCATAGAAGAGGCACCGACCACACAGAGAAATGCCAGTTTCTGAGTTTATAGTTATTAACATGAGCTGCTTCTGTATTATTTGAACTTTAATAAAGCTATAACACATTAAATATAACTGTATTTAAGATGTAACGCCGGGTGTTTCCTTTAAAGAGCTCCACCTCCGCTTATTCCACAACAAGAGTGCTTCTGAATTTTTAAATAATTCCCTAATACTTTGGGATAAGATGAAGCTGTGAAAATTTACAGTGCATCTGGACTGATCTGTGTAATTCTTCCTCCGTCAGGCGTGAACGGCAGTGCTGCTCTCGTGCTTCATTACAGTTTAATGTGATTTCATGTTACGTTAAATGAGATCAAACCACTATTAGACAACAAAAATTTACTCTACAATTTTTTATTTTCGACGTGTCGATAATGTCGACTAAACTTTTCAGCCCTAATGCAAATGATAATATGCTTTTAAACTCACCTGCTTTATTTGCTTGAATAAATCCGGGTGTCTGTCTTTCAGGTGCTTTAAGTTTGACGTGTTTCCTCCTTTCGTCAGAAAATTGTGAAAGCAGCGTTTACAAATTGTTTTTTGCTGATCTATGATGTTTGCCTTTTCATCAGCCTCAAATCCAAAGAATTTCCAAACCTGACTTTCCACTTTGACAAGATTCAGTTGAGCCTCCGCAGCAGCAGCAGCTACTTTGCTTGTTGTGAGCGCTCGAAAGTTCCCGACTCTGCATGGGAACCGGGTAGACCCGGTACCTTCAGAAATTCTGGTATCGTAATTTTTTTGTTTTGAGTACCGAATTGGTACCGGAGTACCGGTATTTTTGACAACACTACTATGCAAGATGGAAAGTGTGCAAACTGGGATTCAATGTTAATGTGTATTCTACCATGTTTACCTTGAGGTCCTGCCAGCTGCAGCGGCTAGACAGATTCTCCACAATAAGTCGGTACTCTGTGCGAACAGGAGGGCCGTACTTGTCCCTACCAGTGCGACTTCTGCTGCTGTAACCACCTTCAGAAGAGAGGGGATGGAGTATAGAAAGATCTTTTTATGACAATGAGAAACTGTGGAAAGATGGACGCCACTGACATTAACTTTAGAACCTAAGACATATTTGCCCTCCGTTGCTTATTGCCAACCTGTTCAGTCTCAAAGAGTCGTTGGCTGCCTCCCAGAAAAGACATTACTATTTGGATAAGAGACAGGAACTGTTAAGGCACTCGTAAAGCTAAGACACTCATTCTACATTTATATTACATTTAAATATTTAATGTTTAGGTTCACACACCCTTGTATGGACATCTCTAACTTGCCCTTCAAGAAATGCTAGTGTATTCCAATATCTCCATTTCAGCTTTCTATTACATCTTGGCAAGAGGCTTTCCATATGGACAACATAGCAATAACTAGTGGCATCCTCACCATCACCCCTGGTCTATTGGCAAAAGGCTGAGGTCATCTTGGCTTCCGGTTAGGTCAGCCAAAGCATCAAGGGGCAAAGGTCACACACACATTGTAAGGTGAAGAGGCCAAGGCCAAACCCGTCAGGTAGTCATCTGAACCACAGCCTCAGCCCTCACTGGACTCTTTCAAATTGAAACATCAAGGACTTTGTTATTGTGAAAAACACAAATTGGAAATTTAAATTAAACTTATACATGGACTTTGATGCTTTCCACTGGGCTATGATATCTAATAGAAGAGTAAAGAAACAAATGTGGGAAAAGGAGCACAATCATGCCAAATACCCCCAACACACAAAAAGAAAACACTCCATTAGATTAAAAGAAAGAACACAGTCTAATTCCGTGACTTACAATCTACAATATGCAACATTAAAATGGAGAAAAGTGAATATGAAATCCTAAGGGAGAACTGGCAACCCACTTGATTTAACAAGGCTAAAAGTTTCAAAGTAGTTTTTTTTTAATAGAATGACTCAAAGTATAATAAACAAACAGTCTTAAAGGTGCAGTATGTAAGATTCAGAAACCCTTGTTATTAATGACACCTGTGGCCATTAAGTGAACTGCAGAAGCTACCTGTTGCTCGTGAGACAACATGATTTATATATGTGCTAACAGATGTGGAAGCATAATTAAAATTACACAGTTATGATTGTTTTACTACAAACTTTGCGACTGTATATTATATTTGACTCTCCAGTGCTGGAACAGAGTTAAAACAAAGTGGATATAGGTCAAACTATGCAAGACTGTAGTTTGAAGTAATCACTTTTCTTTTTTTATGATACATCGACTGCATTTATACCATAGCCTATGTCGGCATTAGCGAGCTAGCCAGCTTTATCAATTGCTGTTAGCCAAATCTGGTGGATGACAGTAGAGGTTTATAAAATAGACTGTACATTATAAATGTGTTGACAATTCAGTATTGTAAGGTGAGCCAGACGTTTGCTGGATTCCACCTCTAAGATAAAGTTACCTAGTGTTGCAGACTGCCTGTTGTTGCAGTTGAATAGCAGCAGAGAAGCTATTAGGGAGGCAAGACCCTCGGGAGCGTGCATAAATGTCACATCTTTTGGATTTTCCCGCCAAAACAGACACTCCCTTCGCATGAAAATCAGTCTATAGGCTTTATCAGGCAACCTAGGAAGTCCGGGAAGGGCTCGTTTTTTAAGTTGTGTCACAAGCCATTCACACATTGGCAAAAAATATGTAATTTTTTACATATTGCACCTTTAATTATAAATGTCACTTCAGTTTAGGTTTCTTCACCAAAAAAATAAATAAAATTTAGGAAAATGCTGTGCATTTTTATAATATTTTCAGCTGCCCAAGTTGCAGCTCACCGGCAAGGTGTTTGACTTAAATGCAGATACAGAAAAAAAAATTCAAATGATTTTTTTACATATAAAATCTAATTTTTAAACTGATGAATGGTTTAGAAAGAGAGAAAGACTTGAATTTTGAAAGCAGCATTAGGCCTGGGGGAACTTAGACAATGAGCAGCAATTTTTTTTTTCAATTATATGATGATTTATGCTTATAAATATCTGTAAGAAATCTAGTGTACAAAAAAAAAAAAAAAACATTTGCAAAGATTTTCAATTGGTGTATTAAAGCCATTCACTTTCTCACTAATAATCAAAAGGAATGATCCGCAATCATTAACATTAACTTTGTACAACTATGACAAAAGTTGTGCCATTTCACACCTCATTACATAACTGAAATGACTGCACAGTACTTACTGCGGCCACCACCGCCACCTCCACCTCCACCGCCATAATAACCCCCTCGTTCATAGCTATCACGGTCTCGGCGAGGACCCCTGGCGTGCTCGACCATGACTCGCTCTCCACACAGCTCTTTTCCATTCAGTTCATAGACTGCATCATCTGCATCACGCGTGTCTTCAAACTCAACAAATCCATACCTACACAGAAAAGCAACATTGAACATGACCAGGTTAGAAAGCCATGTTTGATGTATTGCAAAGCCACTTAAACTCTTATGGTGGTAGTGTGGTGTAGTGGTTAAAGATCTGATAATCACAAGGTTGTAGGTTCAAGCACCAACATCAAAATTACTGACAAATTCAGATTACTCAAAAACCAAATAGACAGTCAGTAATTAGCCTCTTTTCTGCCTTATGAATGATAATCAGTGGTGGGTTTTTTTCCTCCAGAATATGGTGTTTTGGGCTTGTTGCTGCATGGCTCCCAGAGAAAAAGTAAAGGATGACCCTCCACTTACAGCAGTGGTCATATATCCCCACCTACCAGTGGAATAGTCCAATCCGCATATACACACAAATGTACACTTTACATTAGAATGTGGATCATAGAATGGTTGCTGATATACATGAATTAATTTGACCAAAACGGTAAGCGCTAACAATTAGCTCTATCTATCTATCTATCTATCTATCATATCTATATATATATATATATATATAAATAAATACAACCGGCCATTCACTACAGAAACTGTACTCTCCTCCGCCATGTTTAGATCTCATCCCATTTCGGGTATCAAAAATTATCTCCGAGTTTCCCAGTCGAGGGGCCGTTGATCATATGCAACTTCCCATTGGGAATTTACGATAATTCCGAAAGCACGCGAAGGCAGGATTAATGAATCATATCGAAAGCAAATTGTTATTGGTAATAATTTAGTTTTACTTGAGGATTTTGACTGTGCAGTATCCTGTATGCATTTTTCGATTTTTAACAAAACTTAATTTCCCCATCATTAAATAAAATATGCAGTCTAAGCAGTAATTCAACAACTAATGCGTGGTTTACATTAATTTAGTTGCATTGGTTATTATAAAAACGTCATGCCTTCGCCAGTAAGTTAAAAAAAGAGAGAATGAAATATACAATTTCTTTCCCACTAAAATTACTTGAATGCACTTTTATTTCGGCCGAACAGTGAAGCATCTGACAAAATCAAGATAACTTCCGCCCCCACTAAGCACCGCCCAATTCAGGATCCTGTGCAAATATTTATTTCAATTCTACCAATCTTGTTTCTTCTGTTGAGAAATGGAGGCGCTAGAAACTGCAAACGTGGCGTGTATCAGCCAAGTACTTGCATATAAACAATTAACTGCTTAAAATGACTCATGACACAACTGTATTTACCTGCCGAATCTTGTTTAATATTATCGTAGAACCGAAGACTGCAACACACGCACATTAGTTTTCCAAAGAGGCCCGTTAGTTTTGCTCGTTTCACCAGATAACTTTTTTAAAATTTAGTTTACGATAAAAGCAGACACTGCATTAAGCAGCGAGGATTGAGTTACTGGAAATCAGTGATTATATAACACAAATGGACGACACACTTTCATGCTCCGTTCATGATAATGGAAGCATGCTCTAGATTTGCATGAACTCACCCGTTTTTCAGATCCACCTCCAGTAGCTTCCCATAGCCGCTGAAAAACCTCTGGATGTCTTTCTCGCGGACATGATAACTCAATCGTCCGATGTAAACTCGAGGCATGTTGATGTAGTCTCAAATCAGCAGCCGTAACGTCGATTACATTCAATACAGCACATGAAAACAGACACGTTGGGCTTTTGTTCTGTTTTCAACCGGAAGCTCTTTACTTTCAAAATAAACGCCTACCTTGCAAAATTTCCCCCCCCCCTTTTGTGTAGCATTACCTCTATGAGATCAGGTGATATGCTGCTGAAATTTGATGAATCAATAATATGTATTAAAACCGTTGTGCCCGATGTAAATGGGAGGAGAATGTATGCATGCATCAAGTAAAGAAAACATTTCAACCAAAAAACACTGAAAGTGACAAATATGCCCCAGAAATTCCCCTGTACTGAATTCTCTCTTATACTTTTTTCTTTTTTTGTAACTGATATACAGTATTTTGTAATAATTTATTTTAAGACTATTACATGTTATCACAAAATATGAGGTAATGCTGTCTTAAATTGATTAAATTTAATAGCCTTAATTAATTTGTAGTTTATAAACTGATTCAATTATAATATTTGACTTAAAAGTATGACACTGTTTTTTAAAATGCCCATATTAAAGTTAAAAATACCCCTAAAATAGACCTTGTATATATATCAAATAAATATAAAACACTGATAATGGACAAAACATACAAAAGTCCTATTTATGTTTAAAATCAAGAAATTCATAAAAATAAAAATACTGATATTTTTTAATTATTTCATTGTAATATTTTAAAATGTATGCTCTTTACTTGGAAGAACATGTAACTTAACCTGTCCTCAGCAAGAGGTCACAAGATTAAACAAATTTAAGTGTTCAAAAATGCACCAAATTCATAAATATAAATATCAAATGAAAGGCAGGGATCTGTAAGATATCAAACAATACATAAAGTAACATTTAAATTTCAAAGTTCAATCAATCATTCAAAGTCAATCAAAGTTGTGTCAGATCTTTTTAGAATCCTGAATAAATCAGATGCCACATCTGACTACCCCTTTCCCACTTCCTGCTCATGATACTCAACAGTAGGACACATGGTATGCTCATTTTTATATTTTATATATATTTTAAACAAACAATGTTTAAGCCTCTGTGGTAGTGATAATTTCTCTTAAGACATGTAGAATAATTTTGCCATTTTGGTTTAGGTTATAGAGGCAGCTTTAACTGAGGAAAAAACAAAATTCTCTGGCTAATGATATTCCACCAAACTGTGACTTTACTTTAATTGTCCCATTAGGGTTTCATTCATAAATAAATGATAAGTTAATAAGCACAATGGAGCCAAGGGAATTAATAGATTATTATTAATAGACAAGTAAATAACAATAATTATAGACTGATCTCAAATCTCCCATTTATATCTAAAATACTATAAATGGTAGTGTCCTCCAAACTATGTTCATTTTTACAGAGAAATGGTATATATGAAGAAATTCAGTCAGAAGTTAGGCCCCATCATTGTATAGAGCAGGGGTCGGCAACTTATGGCACACGTGGGGTAATCACTGGCACGCCAGCAACGGCGAGAGAGGAGTAGACTCTTTTATTTGTATAAATTCCGCACTTGCATTCCATACATCTTGAGGTAATCCTTCCTCATGATCACGCAGCATGTTTTCATGAGCTGAATGGAGACTAAACCAAAACGTTCAAATGTGACGTGAATGCAGTATAATCAACAGACTCCACTTTTTGTCCTCTAAAACTCTAACAGTGCAAAGTCTTCAAAGGGATGTTTAGATGATCACTTCTGAATGGAACGCACCCTTTGTCTCACTGTGTTTAGCATCAAAGGACCTTCAAACTTTAAAAGACCACGCACAACACACCACATTTTATGATTTTAGCACAATGAATGATAAGGAATGATATATTACTCTGAGAAAAATGAGCCTTTATTCAAAACTAGCAATTGACTACAGATCTTGAAAAGCTTTGCAGTGAGATTGCATGCTTGCAGAGGAAACAAAAGAAAAATACTGAAACCAGTTCTTTGGCAATCCACACATTGTATAATCTATCCATTTCTAAATTATCTAAGCATCCATGTGTAATCTTGCATTATTTGCCATTACCTGTAGAAATAATGTCAGCAAATAAAATGGATTCAGACTTCTAATGGATTGTCCAATCAACAACATTTTTACAGCTTGCTCAGTTTACTTAATTAAAATGAGTTAATCCAACACATTTCTTTATCATTTGGTCTTAACTTAATTATGCACAATCCAACTGTTTACTTAATCCAGTTTTGTTGGAACAATGTGAATAATATTTGTTGCATCAAAGCATTGCTGAAACCGGGAAGGGAATTTGCAATACCAGGCATGCTTTGCATGGGACAGGATTAGGAAAGTCATTTTTTTTAATTAAGTGTTATTTTTATGTATTTATACACAAAATTAAAGTAGGAGACCGTTTAGAGAAGTTTCTGTGTTGGTGGATTTTTTTGGAGGAAACATTCTGCATGAATTCTAGAAGAATAGGAAAAAAAGACAGGATGATGGAAAGGTCTGATTTCTGTGTACATACTGGAAACATGTCCAGACGTTTCACAATCCACTTTATTAAACAAAGAGGGATTGTGCATTGAAATCAAATACATGTCAATATTTGTTCGAGCAGAGGTGTCAGCATTTTTTGATTTATCTGCAAATTTGATATGTCCAGGTTTACACAACATTGTCTATTAATACATGTAAGCAGTAAACAGATCAACTGTGTTTGAAAACAGAGTTGTAATTGCTATTATAAATGTGAAATATTAGGGGAAAAAAAAAATATATATATATATATATATATATATATATATATATATATATATATATATATATATATATATATATATCACTAACCAAATCTACAAATGATAAATTTATAAATATGTCAAAGTGCTTTTAGTCAGTGTGTCTATATAGATTTACTTGAGCTTTATAGAGCATAAACATTCATGCAAATTCATTTGTCTTGAAATTTGTCTTGATAGGACAGCAAATACAGTTTATCAATATCAAATTTTTTATAAAAGCAGAAATAAAAAACACATTTTAAATAGTTGCTATTACCTACTTCATGGTGATATGATGTAATAAAGATGGACGTTTATAGAATATTGGCATACTTTAATATTCAAAAGAAATTTCCTTTTACATTTATTGTCAAACAAATGTCTGTTATGAAAAACACAATGACGAAGATTCAAATGAAAAACAACAATTAACATTACAATTGGATAAATACAGTTTGAGTAAAAATAAACAATTTGTTGACATGCTTTCCATGCTCAATCTTTTATTTTACTCTCCAAGAAATCTTGGATTTTGTTGATTTTCTCTTCTTGTTGATCCAGGAGATCCAGTATGACTCCCATGGGAGTCTTCTTTAGGCCAACACCTTCAATCTTGTTCTCCAACTTGTTCTTCATACTGCGGAGTCTCAGTGAAGCGTGGATCAGGATCACTGCGGGTAAAACAGAGAATCCACTGAGTTTGCACTATAAAATGAAAAATTGTTTAATGTTAAGGCAATTTGAAGGGTTTATTCTGCGATAAATGGCAGTACATTATCTTATTACATGGCTACTTACCAAATGTATATATACATGGACATAAAATACTTATATTGAAATAGTTTAAATTATTTTAGATTGCATGGAGACAGAACACGAGCACAGCTATAAAGAAAACATACACAACTGTTCAAAAGTTTGGGATCATTAAGACATTTTTGTTCTTGATAGAAATATATGCTTCCGTTCACAAAGGATGCACTGAAATTGATCAATAATACTGCCAAAAATAAGCAATGTTGAAAATTAGGGATGCACCAACATGCAGTTTCTGGGCAGATACTGATAATCACAGTTATTGTGTCCAATACAGATAATAAATTCTAATTTTAAGTTAAAATTTTTTAACCTGAAAATGCTAATTCATTCATTCAAAAATAGGTGTAATTTAAAAGCTTGGAAAATCTTAACTGCTGCCATTTAAGGTTTGTCAGATGTAACTTAAATGAGAAATGTGCCTATATTACAGATGAATGCTGATTTGAATAATATTTTTTATTTTATTTTTAAATACACTTGCATAAATTGTGTGGTTGCGAGTATTTATGGTAATCCTGATGACTCGCTCACAGAGAAAGAATAATTAACTTCTAACAGCTGTAATAATGCATTAAACCAAAATGTGGCTATAAACTCCACGTAATGAACATTAAACAACAACAAAAAAAAAAACACAATACAAGCCCTGATCTCCAAATATATTTTTAAACAATATTTATGCTAGCAACCAGACTGAAAGTGCAGCGGTGGTTTGCGTGTCATGTACACACTGACCACTTTATTAGGTTCACCTTTACACCTACTTATGCGATTATCTAATCAGCCAATCATGTTGCAGCAGTGTAATGTATAAAATCATGCAGATATGAACCAGGAGCTTCAGTTAATGTTCACATCAACCATCAGAATAGGGGAAAAAAATGTGATCACAGTGATTTCAACTATGGCATGATTTTTGGTGCCAGAAAGGCTACAGTAACTCAAAACTGCCGAGATACTATTCTGCTCACTACTGTAGAGTGTTTATCCAAGTTAAAGTTGCCTTTTTGTCAGCTCCAACCAGTCTGACCATTCTCTGTTGACCTCTCTCATCAACAAGGCTTTTCAGCCACTTCCACTCACTGTATGTTTTTGGCACCATTCTGAGTAAATTCTAGAGACTGTTGCATGGGAAAATTCCAGGAGATCAGCAGTTACACAAATTCTCAAACCAGTCCGTCTGGCACCAACAATCATGCCACAGTCCAAATAACTGAGATCACATTTTCCCCCATTCTGATGGTTGATGTGAACATTAACTGAAGCTCCCGACCCACATCTGTGTGATTTTATGCACAGCTGCCACATGATTGGCTGATTAGATTGCATGAATAAGTAGGTGTACCTAATAAAGAGTGTACACATTATTAGAGCGCTCATCTGTGACCGTTTCATTGTATAAAATGTATGAAATATGATCACAATCATAATGGGAATAGGAAAACATCATACAGATCGAATAATCATGATTTATAACATTAGAAAAGTCTCAACTCGTAAAATACAACAAACACGTTAGTTTCACTCACAAACAAGTACCTTTAGACCTCTGAAATCACTCTGAAAATTATTTCAAGATCTATGCAATTACATTGTGTTTGGACTGGTTTTAAATGGTGTTCCTTTGCTGTAAGTAACGATGTGCTATTTTCCATTTTCTGTTTTTGTTAAATGAACAAGCAAAAATGTACAAAGTAACCAAGTAACAAACATTCATGTTTGTCGCATTTTCGTTTATTGCTTCATTAGACAAACAGAATATGGGAAATGTCATGTCATTACTTACAGCAGATGATCCAGATTAAAACCAGCCCCAAAACAACGTGGTGCAGAGATGTTAAAATAATCCCCAGAGCATCATGAGCTTAACTTTAGCTTTACACAGCATAAACATTCATGCAAATTCATTCTCTTTGAACACCAAGAGAGACAAAATGTCAATAAAAGTTGTGTATACAAGGGAACGAGACATGAGTTTGCTTAATTTGTCTTGATAGGACAGCAAATACAGTTTGGTAGACAATTAAACATTTTTAGAATAGCAGATATAAAAACCGCATTTTAAATAGTTCCTATTACCTACTTCATGGTGATATGTGATAAAAATGGATGATTATAGAATATTGGCATACGTTAATATTCAAACAAACATACATGTATGTCGCATTTTCATTTAGTGCTTCATTAGACAAAAAGAATATGGGGAAATGTCTTCATTACTTACAGTAGATGATCTAGATTAAAACCAGCCAAAATAGAGGCTATAGAATCCTTTCTGCAGGCCAGTACACAACATATCGCATCTTTGGTGAGGAGACATGGAACCTCTGTGAGCAAAACTGACACATAGCAGTATACAACTGTTCAGTTTCCAGCTGAAGATCACCCAAAGACCAAGCAGTATAAAAGTCCAGAGACCAGTGACCACAGGGGTCCACCTTAAGGGGCGGTTGTACAGCATAACTGTGTTTTTCGGTTGAAACTGGAACTGTGCTCATTTTGTGTGTAGTTTTATGCCAGAATCAACCAAAACTGGGGTTTGAAAACTTTGTTGCTGTTCACTTCATGCCATGATGGTCACAGTAGTTTCACTGTTGAAACCTGACAATGTTATTTTTCCCAGCTCGTCGACAGCGGAGAGCAAAAGGGACACTTTTCCGGACGTTCTTTAGGCCTGAAGCAAGCATCATTATTCAGACACGTCACCAAAAACAGTAAAACAGGTACTGAAAGTGACCTTCATGTCACCAACCAGTTTCCAGTTTGCGACGTCGGGTAAAGCAAGAGGGCTGCATTTATTTTTGCCCAGGCCTTCTAGAGGGTCAGGGGGAAAAAAAACATTATGTCTTAAGTCGTTGTTTTGCAAAACAGTGTCTTCCCACACGTAACTTACAACAGCAAGACATAAATTTGTTCCCGACTTGTGACGCTGTGGAAAGAGGGCTGGTAGGTGACATGAAGGCACCTTAAATTTCTGTTTTGTGACATGGCAGTCTTCTGGAATGCGGTCAACAATAGTAAAAACGAGGTGAAACTATCCTGTGTTACAGAGGTCACTTTCTCTTTCCCGGCTCACATAGCAGGGAATGTGAGAATCAAATTCCAGAAAAATGTTGCCAGGGATGTTACTCCACTGACACCAGGCCGTCCGTAGACCTGACAGTTTCCTGAGCAGAGACCTTGGTAGCCAGATTGTAAATTCGTGGTACAGCCCATTTAAGCAAGCACCCCAAAAGGCGGTAGTACCAGAGAAAGTCTCAGAGGCTGCCATGTCTTATTTTCCTGCCTGCGGGAGAAAATGACATGCCTTACATGATTAGGTCTCACTAGTGAAAGCTCAGCAACAAAATATCCTTGACATTACAACAGATGAACATGAACAATAGCATTTCACCGGTACGAGATGCAAATCGCCGAGGATGCACTAAACAAGCAAAGCCACTTGAGACAGAGAAGCCGACAGCAAATCATCTTTAAACTGTTTGTGCTCTAGATCCAGTCCCTGCTCACCTCCCTCATGCGTTTTCTCAGGAGCTGCAGAAGGAATAGTGGAAGTAAAGCGGCTTCAGCTTTCAGAAGGAATACAAGTCGAGAGCAAAGCATCTTGAGTTCCATGTGCTCACAGTGAATGCAATCAATCTCAGCAAGAGCATGGACTCAGCCCAGCTATGTCACAGGCGTCATATAAGTGCTCACTTTGGTGCCATGGAGTCAGTGTTTGTTCCAATGACACACACTGAAGCGAGGACTATTATTATTACTATATATTAATTCTCCAAAAACACGCAAGGACGTTGCATCTTATACAGCGTTGATTTCCGAAGCAATTTTAATATTTTTTTTCCCCAAACATTACAAGGGTCCGACGGGGACAGCTGCACTTTCTGAGGCTTGCAATTTCTCACCCACAAGGCATTATCCCTACTTGTTCCAGTTCCACGTCCTCCAGATTTGGAGCTCCGTGTGCGGGAGCCATTTGGAATTTCGGCTTTGTGTCTGAGAAGTTTGGAGTGCGAACGGACATCAGGTTCTTCCTCGTGTTTGTTGCTCTCCCCCTGAGCGAAAGCACGAGTCTAATAGGACATGCTCTGAGGCCTAGCTCAGTGGGCATTTTCTGATGAACAAAGCATGCGAAAAAGTTTGGGTGCTCTTTGGTCAGTATTAGAATGAGTTCGCCGCTGGACGTGCCTTGAAGGTCCAACAACCAGAATATGGTTCAGTTTTCCCCTGCAGCTTGCTGGGGAGCGAACATATTATTTTTTTTAAATGCTTCCCGAATTCAGCCTCTGTCTCCATGACCAAGGGTCTCGAGATATGCATAACAGATGTCAATGTTCATCGAGCACAAGTGTACACAAAACATACAATGAACATAAACATCACACGTTGTCCCCCCAATAAGAACGCTAGGGCCATTTTGGAAAGCCTGCTTGCTCTCAATTCCCCTCCATGTTCGCACATTCTTCCCCATTCTATGCAACGGAAGATGGTTTATCTGGCGTCCTCTGCTATAAATGCATTCGGAGTGACTTTTTTTTTTTATAACTGCCTGATCAAATTTGGCCTCTGTTTCCATGACCAAAGGTTTAGAAACATGCATAACAGAATTCAATGTTCATCGGGAACAAGTATTCACAAAAACACAGAGTGAAAATAAGCAACACACGTTGTCACACAAAGAATGCTGGGGCAGTTGTGGCAAACTAGTTATCAAATAAACATCCCCACAATGGGGAAATGTGTTCATACACATTTCCCCATTCAAACACCAGGACAAAGGTTTATTCTGTCAGTGTCCCTGCTGTAGATACATTTCAGGACGCTCATCATTAATGCGTAAATACAATAAAAGGCAAAAACATGATCAAATTCCATTCAACCAGCCACAGTATTGGAGGAGTGAAGGCTTCCGTCCACTGTGTGCCGCTGGTTCTGAGGCAGTCTCCAAAAGTAAACAAAGCTTGCATTCTAGTGGTTACAGGTCGCATTGCAGGCAAGAGCCATGCATTAATCCCACTGTCTGCCCATCTGTCGGCTTGGCAGCAGCTGTAGGGCTTTTCAAACTGCGTTATTCTAATGATAAAAGCATGCAATTAAATTCAAGTGGGCTCTGTTCAATGGGGTTGTTCCGACAGACATTTCAGTTCGGGAAGCCCCATTTTTGATTCAGAAAATTCACACTCTTTTAAAGAAAGGCAATAGAGGAAATTCTCCCTTCTCAGAGAGAATGCAGCTTTTACAACCATTATTTTCTGGTCCCGAAAAAAGACAGCAGCTTCAATCCCATTTTAGATTTTGAGACATTTGAATTTTGCTCTAATGAAATCAATTCAAATGCTGACGCAGAAACAAATAATGTCAAAAGTGCAGCAGGGGGACTGGTTTGTGACAATAGATTGAAAGACATTTATTTCCATATTCAGATTGCGCCGAAGTACAGGAGCTTTCTCAGATTCGCTTTCGGGGACAAGCATATCAATTTTGTGTCCATCCATTTGGACTTGCACTAGCACCACGCACGTATGGATGCAGCTTTGACACCCTTGAGGCATCAAGGCTTCCGCGTTTTGAATTATCTTGATGATTTTATGCCAACATCGAGATGCCATTCTCAGCTATTTGATCTAGGGCTGTGTGTAACCTAGACAAGAGTGTCCTGTTGCCAGGGCAACATACTTTGTTTCTAGGGGTGGAGCTGGATTCACGAGCGATGCAGGCGCGTCTGTCTCTAGTTCACGTTCTGTAATTTTGTCAGTGTTTATCGATGTTCAGAGTGGGACTCGTTCTACCTGTGAGAACATTTCACCAGCTTTTGGGGCTTCTGCTGTCATTCCCCCAGGCATGTTGCATGAGAGACCTTTTTCAGTGCTGAATGAACTCCACAAAGGGTCTTTAACCAGTGACGTATGCATTCAGTCTCTTCAAAGTGACAGATGGGTGCTACCGAACTCCGATAACATGAAAACAGACCCAGACCTTTTGGGTGTTGGCCATTTCGTTGGGACAGGTGTGTAGTCGCAAAGTTATAACGACAGACCCATCCTCCACGGGTTGGGGTGCAGTATACGAGGGTATCCAGCCTACGGAGTTTGGATGGGCCAGTGACAATATTGGCACAAACTATCTGAAGATGTTCACGGTGCAGCTGGTGTTGAATTAAACACATGGCTGCTGGTGGGAAGCCATGTCCTCATCTGGTTGGAAAACAGTACGTGGTGTCCTACATCAATTGCCAGGGAGTAGTGCGTTCTCATGCCATGCGGAGACTGGCACGTCGCATTCTTCTGTGGGCGCAGACGATTTGCCGGTTGAATTTGGGGGTGGATCTCCTTTCCAGACAGGGCTTGATGTGCGGAAAGTAAACATTGCATCCTCAGATTATGGAACAAATCTGGAGAAGGATCGGCAGAGTGGAAGTGGACCTGTTCACTTCGAGGGAGAAATCACACTGTCCCCTCTGGTTTCCCCCTCGCCCCCGGCACCCCTGGGCATTAATGCGATGGCGCATCAGTGGCCGACAATGCGCATTTACGCATTTCCACCATTCAGTCTGATGTACGCAGTTCTGCAGAGAGCTCGGGTGGATCGGGTTCGGCTTGTGTTAGTGGTGGCGTTTTGGCCATCTCAAGTATGGTTTTCGACTCTGGTCTCTCTCCTAGACGAAATGCCTTGGGAGATTCCAGTCAGAACAGACATCTTGTCAGCATTTGGCAACCCGGGCCAGACTTGTGGAAGTTATGGGTATGGCCCCTTAATGGGGCACTCTTTTAAATGATGGGTTATCCTCCACTGTGGTTGATACCATTCTGAATGCTAGAGCTTCATCAACTAGGAAGCTTTATATGTTCAAGTGTCTAGCACAAGGTGAAAATCCAGTTCACTGCCCTGTCGGTACGGTGCTGGATTTACAAGAGCGTTTGGGAGGCGGGGTTGCCCAGGCAATGCTCGTAACATAGCTCCCTATGGGCGTCGCTTAATTGCCACCAACTAATAAAGGTTGTTGTTGTTGCTGCTATAGCAGCTGAGCATGTGCTCATCAATGGAGTCTCTGTCATTAGACCTTCTCTTGTCTCAAGTTTTATGCGGGGGGGGGGGGGGAAGCACGTGACGCGTTAATGGTGGTGCAGCTTTGAAAAGACGTTCTCCACACCACTTGCATTTTTTCAGGTCTTTGAAGGAAAACCAAATGCTAAATTACATGAAATCGTCGAAAATGTCGACTCAGGCCACACTTGTTCATACTCGGGAGGATGCTACCTCTCCAATCAAGAAGAAATTTAGGGAGTCCTCCAACACTATCTCCCGCGCTGATTTGGATGGCGCCATTTTGGCCGGAGTGAAACAAGCCTTGAGCGAACAAAAGACTGATTTAGACAGAATTGTCACTGTCGCTATCAAATCTGCTATAGATGATGTGCTGACGCCTCAGATTCTAGATCTGAAACGTGAAATTGAAAATACCAATAAAGCAGTCACCACCGTAACCGGGAAGATCGAGCAAATTGGAAAATCGGTAACTCTGCTCCAATCCAGATACGACACTATGCAGGCGGCTGTTCGTAAAGACAGGGATCAGATCAGCGATCTGAAATCTAAATTTGACGACATCACAATAAAGATCGCTGACATAGAAGACCGCAGTAGAAGATCCAATGTGCGGTTAGTCGGCCTCAGAGAAGGCGCTGAGGGAGATGACTGCATCGCCTTTTTAAAGGCGAACCTGCCCAAATGGATACCTTCCATCGCGAACAGAGAAATTAAAAATCGAACGCGCACATCGCATCTACTCAGACAAGCAGTCTAAACGCCCACGCACGGTTATATTCAAACTGTTGGACTACACCGATAGACAAGCCATTCTCAACGGAGCGAGGGCCGCATACCTAGTCAAGTTCGGCAGCGAACCCCTTCATTTCTTTCCGGATTATAGCGCTGACACTACAAAGAAAAGGAAGGCTTTCACTGAGGTGCGTAAGAAGATGGATACATTCGGAATTCAATCGTTTCTCCTCTTCCCGGCTACACTTAAGGTCATTCATGCAGGGAGACAAAACCTCTTCCGTTCGCCGTTGGAGGCCGAGCAGTATCTTCTTTCTTCACGGCCTGGGAACGACATCGCTATAGCATCCGCGGGACTGCCTCCTCAACTGGACCGCTGTGCTGACATGGATATGGAGCAATCCGTAACTCGGTAGAGAAAAAAAAACTACTTAGCGAGTATACTGTATATGCTTTTATAAGGAACTTATCTTACTCTTCTTATTTGCTAATTGGTTTTTATATATAGGCAGAATATGTTTTGGACATTATTGGTTACTGAGGTAGGTCCCCTGTATTTTATTTTTCTAGGCTTCTAAATCTCTGAGCAGGTTGAGATTTTATATAGGAATTTATTTTGTGATTTATTTTTACACAATTTGTATTACAATCTTGATTCCTTCCCTATTCTATAAGATATTTCCTTAGTAGTGGTTGGGATCACACCGCAATTGTGCAGTCACGGCTCTTGTAAACTGTAGCCCTACGCTAGCCAGAGGATCCGTTATATCCTCGCGGCTGGCAAAATGTATGTATATAGTTTCGTTCATGTTCGTCTGTGTTTTGTTCGTGGCAGCAACTAATTTTAGTGTACAATTCTTTCCAAATGGTTTTCGAGGCCTGGGCTTTTCTACACTTCACTTGTCATTTTACCTCCACACGATATGTCTGCTTTTAATATTCTAAGTTGGAATGTAAGGGGTTTAAACTCACCAATAATGCGCACTCGTTGTTTGGAATTTTTGCGATGGAAAGATATATCCATTGCGCTACTCCAAGAAACCCATTTAAAAGACGGAGATGTTCATCGCTTTCAAAATAAATATAAGATGTTGGCATGCTCATGTGCGCTTAACAAATCTAAAGGTGTCTTAATCCTGTATAAGAGATCACTAAGTTTATCTGTGGATTCAATGGGGAAAGATGATTGTGGGCGGTTCGTATATGTTGCCACTAGAATTAATCATACTAAAATCCTTTTAACATCTATATATGCACCGAACGTATGTGACCACCAATTTATGGATAATATTTCTGGAACTTTGATTAGTTTCAATGATTATCAGATTATTTTAGGCGCAGATTTCAATGCTTGTGTCCACCCTGAGTTAGACCGCTCCTCCACTGACTCTGTCGCAACGCCCTCGTCAGTAGCTCTTAATAGCTTAATCGCAGAGCTTAATCTTGTAGACCCATGGCGTATTAAAAATGGTAATTCTAAAGTTTACACATTCTATTCTGCACGTCACAAGTCGTTTTCTAGGATCGATTATATTCTGGTTGATCCCTCTTTAGTCCAATACATCAGTACTATTGATATTTTGCCCATTTTGATCTCGGATCATTCACCGGTTATCTGTAATATCACTATAGGTGCTAAAATCTCTAAAGTCAATAGATGGCGCTTTAATACTACATTATTATACGATATCTCCTTCCTAGATCAACTTAGACAAGAATTAATTATTTTTTTGGAAATTAATTCCCACTGCCATAATCCACAGATGTTGTGGGAAGTTACAAAATGCTTTTTAAGGGGTAATTGCATATCATATTCTGCCAAAGTCAAGGCCTCTAGGAATAAACGGTTTGAGGAGCTAGAAAAAAAGATTAATGATCTAGAACGTCAACAGGCTTGTGCTTTTTCTGATAAGCTTAATAAGGAGCTATCTTTATTGAAAGCAGAATATACTTCTCTATCTATATCGAAAGCTGAGTTTATCATTCATAGAACAAAGCAAAAATACTATTTTAATGCAGATAGGCCTAGCAGATTGCTCGCACTGAAACTCAAAGAGTGCGAATCTAAAGCCAGCATTGATGTTATTAAAACTGACTCTGGTGAAATTACTACGGACCCACAAGCTGTTAATGATGAGTATAGATCATTCTATTCTACATTGTATTCTTCTGAGGTCTGCCTCGACAGAGGAGAGTGTAGTGATTTTCTCAGTCACCTGAATCTTCCCACTTTACCAATATCTGCTCAGGAATTATTGGATGCTCCTATAACACTGGAGGAACTCCACAATGCAGCTAAATTGTTGCAGAAAGGTAAATCTCCCGGCCCTGATGAAATTCCTCCGGAGTTCTATCTAGCTATCTGGGATATTGTGGGCCCCCTAATTCTGAAATCCATGAATTATGCCATTGATCATGGTACACTTCATAGAGATCAAAATGTTGCCATCATTACCCTGTTGCTTAAAATAAGACAAAGACCCACTAAGTTGTTCTAGTTATTGTCCAATATCTCTGATATCAGCCGACGTCAAGATCCTAGCCAAAGCATTGGTTTTAAGATTGGAACCATATATTGATAATCTGATTCATTATGACCAGACTGGCTTCTTGAAGGGCCGTTTAGCATCGGATAACATGCGCCGACTATTACACATTATTGATTACGCTCAGACCACTAATGCTACTTCTGCCATTTTTTCCTTGGACGCTCTCAAAGCATTTGATAGGCTTGAATGGGATTATCTGTGGGCTGTTCTGGAGCGTTTTGGATTTGGTACCAAGTTCCTAAATATTATACAACTGTTATATAAATGTCCTTCTGCTTCCGTATCAACAGGTTTCTATCAATCACAACCTTTCTCACTTCAAAGAGGTTGTCGGCAAGGCTGTCCCGTCACCAATTTTATTTGCACTCTCACTAGAGCCTCTCGCACAAGCTCTTAGACAAAGCCAAACAGTAACACCTATAACTATTCTGGGTTATAGGCTGGTCTGGTTATAAAATAAATTGGGATAAGTCATCCTTAATGGCACTTAATAGCATTACTAAAGCAGTATCTCTACCTAGTGGCCTTGTCTTTGCTAATTCATGCACCTATCATGGTATTAAAATTGCTGATTCTGTGTCTAGGATTGCTCAGACAAATTTTTCTGAAATCAGTCAGAAAATTAAGCAGGACATACAGAGGTGGGACAACGTTAAAATGTCAATGCAAGCTAGAATTAGCACGGTTAAAATGAACATTTACCCAGAGTTAACTTTTTATTTTTCATGCTCCCGTGTTTTCCTCCCCCAAAATTTTTCAAAGAAATGAATTTGTTAATCTCTAAATTCATCTGGGGTGGTAAGCGTCCTAGAGTCAGCCTTGCAGTATTACAGCGTGCAAAACTGCATGGTGGTCTTGCACTCCCTAATTTAATGCTTTACTACTTTGCTTTCCAAATTAGGGCCATGCGTGTCTGGGTGGACACTCACTCCAGAGTACCCTGGAGAAGCATTGAGTCCGACCGTGTTTTTCCCCATAGACTTCAAGATCTGCCTTTTACTGGTGTAGGCTCAAGAAGTTTACATCAGAAGTTCGGAAATATTATTTCAGTCACTTTAAAAGCGTGGTTCAGTGCAGAAAAGATTACAGGTCACGTTAAAAAAAAATCTCACGTCAGTCTCCTCTCTGGAACAATGCCCGCCTATTATCTGGTAATCAACCTTTCATTTACCCTTCCTGGTCCTTAAAAGGTGTGTTCACATTTGGTGATATATTCAATGGCAGTGGATTGCGCGCATTCCAAGATATTCAAGCAGATTACTCTTTGCCAGGTACCTCCTTTTTTATGTACTTGAAGTTGAGATCTGCAATGAAAGCATACGGGGTACCTTGGAATTCCAGCCTAGATGATCACCCATTGTTAAAGTGGTTAAAAAATACTGGGAAAATTCAGGGCACAGTCTCCGTGATTTATAAACGACTACTTGAATGTTCATATAAAACACTGAAGGTACTAGCTGTGTGGGAGAGAGAACTCTCATGGTTGGGCTATAGCCCTGACTGGAATACAGTTTGGTCAAATCTCTGTCTTACCTCCAAAAACCCCTCGCACATTCTTATTCATTTCAAAACTGTACACAAAATGTATTGTACCCCATATAAGCGATACTTGATGAAACTCTTTAAATCCTAATTGCAGTCTGTGCAACAATAACTCTAAAGGTACTTTTTTGCATATGTTTTGGGACTGTTCAGTTATATCCAACTTTTGGAAACATGTAGTTCAAGTACTAAAACATATCACAAAGTTGCAGTTTGACCCCGACCCTTGTCTTATGTTGTTGAATGATGATTCAGAGAAGATTGTTAATGTCTGGTTTCACTGCTGCTAAAAAAACAATTATACAGCAATGGTTCACTCCTGACATGGATCTTAGAAGATTCTGGCTGCTGTCTTTTCATTATATTGCTTGTTTAGAACGCAGCACTGCAAGGATTAATGGGGCTAGAATACAAACGGTCACTTATTGGAGTAGTACTGCCCAAGCTCTAAAAGAATTGTTTTAAACTGATGATGCATTATTCTGTGCTGTAGTTGGCTGCCGGGGTTTATTTGTATGTTCCTTTTAAGTTACCCCTCCTTGTGTCCTTTGTGTGTTTGTGTCTTTTTCTTTTATTGGTATTCATGCTGTCATCCGACATTTGTAATGTTGTTATTTCAAATAAATAAAAAAAAAAAACAATCACAAAAAAAAAAGTTTTATGCATGGGATACGCAGGCTTAGACCTTTTCATCCCATCTGCGTTCCCTTATGGGATTTGTGTTGTTTTAGAGGCGCTCTTGGTTGCTCCGTTTGAGCCCTTGGCAACAGTCACTGATAAGTTTCTGACTCTTAAAATGGCCCTGCTAATAGCATTGCCATCGTTTAAAAAAAATGGGTGATGTGCACGCCCTGTCGATCAATCTCTTTTGTATGGAATTTGTGCCAGGGTGTTTGAGTGGTGTCAAGACCTAATTTGGGCTATTTGCCCATTGTAGTTTCTACATAATTTAGCTCGTAGACTATGGCGTTAAATGTTGGACAAAACAGCGCAAATGCATAAACAGCGCGAAAGTGAATTACAACTGTGTGAGCACCATGACACAGCTCGCACGTAAAATGTAAACCTGCAGAACTTGCAAATCACAAACTCTTGCACAAAATATGATTGTGCACACAAATTAACAAATCCCACATACACGCGCGCAGATCTGAACACACGTGCGAGTTATTTTCTGCACACGCGCAGATGAAATCTTTACGCACAAGTCAGATTTAACACTCAGGGGCGGGGCCCAATCCTTTAACAAATACTATTGGCTGCTGACCAAATCCTGTATTGATTGGCTGCATCTCTTCAAAGCTCTCGTGATTGGCTGTTGTTGGACAAGGACAGACAGAAACGGGACGATTGGGAAGCGGATGATGGCAGACAGTAAAGAGGTTATTGTTTCCTTCTAAATTCCTTGTAGCTGTAAGATGTTTTTTGCGTGTGTGTTATTATATATATATATATATATATATATATATATATATATATATATATATATATATATATATATATATATACTGTGAGGAAAATAAGTATTTGAACACCCTGCTATTTTGCAAGTTCTCCCACTTAGAAATCATGGAGGGGTCTGAAATTGTCATCGTAGGTGCATGTCCACTGTGAGAGACATAATCTAAAAAAAAAAAATCCAGAAATCACAATGTATGATTTTTTAACTATTTATTTGTATGATACAGCTGCAAATAAGTATTTGAACACCTGAGAAAATCAATGTTAATATTTGGCACAGTAGCCTTTGTTTGCAATTACAGAGGTCAAACGTTTCCTGTAGTTTTTCACCAGGTTTGCACACACTGCAGGAGGGATTTTGGCCCACTCTTCCACACAGATCTTCTCTAGATCAGTCAGGTTTCTGGGCTGTCGCTGAGAAACACAGAGTTTGAGCTCCCTCCAAAGATTCTCTATTGGGTTTAGGTCTGGAGACTGGCTAGGCCACGCCAGAACCTTGATATGCTTCTTACAGAGCCACTCCTTGGTTATCCTGGCTGTGTGCTTCGGGTCATTGTCATGTTGGAAGACCCCGCCTTGACCCATCTTCAATGCTCTAACTGAGGGAAGGAGGTTGTTCCCCAAAATCTCGCAATACATGGCCCCGGTCATCCTCTCCTTAATACAGTGCAGTCGCCCTGTCCCATGTGCAGAAAAACACCCCCAAAGCATGATGCTACCACCCCCATGCTTCACAGTAGGGATGGTGTTCTTGGGATGGTACTCATCATTCTTCTTCCTCCAAACACGGTTAGTGGAATTATGACCAAAAAGTTCTATTTTGGTCTCATCTGACCACATGACTTTCTCCCATGACTCCTCTGGATCATTCAAATGGTCATTGGCAAACTTAAGATGGGCCTTGACATGTGCTGGTTTAAGCAGGGGAACCTTCCGTGCCATGCATGATTTCAAACCATGACGTCTTAGTGTATTACCAACAATAACCTTGGAAACGGTGGTCCCAGCTCTTTTCAGGTCATTGACCAGCTCCTCCCGTGTAGTTCTGGGCTGATTTCTCACCTTTCTTAGGATCATTGAGACCCCACGAGGTGAGATCTTGCATGGAGCCCCAGTCCGAGGGAGATTGACAGTCATGTTTAGCTTCTTCCATTTTCTAATGATTGCTCCAACAGTGGACCTTTTTTCACCAAGCTGCTTGGCAATTTCCCCGTAGCCCTTTCCAGCCTTGTGGAGGTGTACAATTTTGTCTCTAGTGTCTTTGGACAGCTCTTTGGTCTTGGCCATGTTAGTAGTTGGATTCTTACTGATTGTATGGGGTGGACAGGTGTCTTTATGCAGCTAACGACCTCAAACAGGTGCATCTAATTTAGGATAATAAATGGAGTGGAGGTGGACATTTTAAAGGCAGACTAACAGGTCTTTGAGGGTCAGAATTCTAGCTGATAGACAGGTGTTCAAATACTTATTTGCAGCTGTATCATACAAATAAATAGTTTAAAAAATCATACATTGTGATTTCTGGATTTTTTTTTTTTTAGATTATGTCTCTCACAGTGGACATGCACCTACGATGACAATTTCAGACCCCTCCATGATTTCCAAGTGGGAGAACTTGCAAAATAGCAGGGTGTTCAAATACTTATTTTCCTCACTGTATACATATACACACACACACATATATACAAACGCATATATACACACACACACACATATATACACACACACACACACACACACACACACACACACACACGATATATGACTGACAAATCAGAATCAAACATTTCAGAGAGCTGTGTAATAAGAATGTTAATGTACTCTTGATTTCCTAACCTGGCCATATTCTGCTGCACCTACTGTGCTTTCCCAACCCCACGGGTCCCAGGGCCTGACTGGCTTCCTCTCTGAGCCTGTATTTCATCTACATAATGAATTCATGTAGAGGCTGATGAGTAGTGGATGACCCTTGCAGTACCACACTAACAAGCTGGGAACTATCTCACATCTAGCTATCTACACTTACCATTTTGTGAAACACTAACGTTCCCTTCAACATTAACGTTAGATGGACCTGCGTTCAGGGTACCTCTAAACAGGTTCACTAAATGCCTTGCTGCGTTCTGTATTTCCACCTATTTTCAGTTATTATGAAAGACAGAACACACACACACACACACACACACACACACACACACACACACACACACACACACACACACACACACACACCTCTTTACTGTCTGCCATCATCCAATCTTCCCAGTTCCCTCCTTTGGAAAAATAAAACCCATTATATTAGGAAATCACAGTTAGTGAAAGAGTATAAGGGTGGTATCAACCCCTTGGACTTTGAATCAATGTTTGGGGCATTTAAGCGTAAATGGTTGAAATCATACTTATCACAACCTTACTCTGTGGTTTCACATACCTAGATCTCCATTTAATAAAATAGGTGGGCTTGAATTTCTTTTAAAATGTGATTGAGGTAACTAAGATTCCTATTAAATTATCAAACGTCCACAAACAACTCCTACAATACTGTAAAATGATATTTACCCACAACTTTTCTCCCCATGGATCCATCCTATGGAATAACAGGGTCATTACAATTAATAGGAAATCATTGTTTAAAAGTGATTGGTATGAAATGGGTATTGTGTTTGTGAATGATATATTAGATGATAATGCTAACTTCTTGGAACATATTGCCTTTTTGCTGAAGTATAATCTTAACCACACTTATAGAGTATATAATAAAATGTGTAAATCAATACCATTACTGCTGTTAATCCAAAACACATTGATTTTTGTGAGAATAAGACTTTCACCAACTTTACCAAATCTAGTAATTAATGAATGTAATTTGCATTACATTAAATGTAATAACACATGTATAAATGATTTTTTGAAATCTAGAATGTTTTTGGATTATAATAGAGGATTGTGTGTACAAGTTCCAAATATGAATGCCTTGTCCATAGCTAACCCACATTTCAAATTCATCAAATGGCCCATTTCCCCTAAAGTCAAAGAGACTCACTTTAAAATAATTTATAAAATATATCCGGTTGCGGAGTTTCTTAGAGGTTTAAATTTTAAGTAGATCCCTGTGAATTTTGGAACATTTTTTTTTTTTATGTCTTATGGGTAAAAGCTTTTTTGTAAATTAAGATTGATGACATCCCGATGTTTGACTGATCACACATTCTCTTTTATATGGATAATGTAGATTCATCACTATCTGATTTGGTTAATATGATTGTTCTCATGGGTAAATATCATATTCATTGTAGTAAGTGGAGATATTCGAACCCTTTTTCATGGTTTATGAACGATTATAAATTGGATTTTCCTCACTGAAAAAGTAATGTCTAGTAAAATTGCAAGAAAGATGTGTAGTGATATATCCAGACAATGGTTTTGATAAATATCCACTTGTATGCTACGTCTAAAGGATGCTTATTTAAATTTTTTCTTTAATATTTTCTCTTTTTTTTTTAGGAGAGTATTGTGTAGGAGACTCTCTTTCATTTACACTGACAATAATTGTATTGTTCATACTCCCGCTTTCTGTCTGTCCTCGTCCAACAACAGCCAATCACGAGAGATTTGAAGAGATGCAGCCAATCAATACAGGATGTGGTCTGGAGCCAATAGCATTTGTTAACAGAAAGGATTGGGCCCCACCCCTGATTGTTATTGCAGCACATTTTTCTATGAAAAAAAAACAAAAAAACAAAGTCACAGAAAAATGGTACAGAGCGGGAAAAAAGTCCAAACCGAAACACTTTTAATATAAAATATAAAATGTTTAATAAAAACTCATTGTTTAATGTGGGGTGTCAGGTACTTGATAAAGTCAGGTACTGTGCGGTAAGACTCGCGGTGGTGGCTTGTGTGTTTACATCAACACAGAATGGTGCAAGAACTCTATGCTAGTCTCTAGCTACTGCTCATCGCTGGTGGAGCTTGTGACTGTTAGATGTAGACCTTTTTATTTACCACGGGAATTCACCACTGTTAACATAACCGGAGTTTACATTCCCCCCAGCGCTAACGCCAAGGAAGTGCTCTGTGAACTGTATGGGGCTATGAGTGAACTGCAGAACGCTCATCTTGACGGACTGTTTATTGTCGCCGGAGATTTCAACCATGCAAATCTCAAGACAGTGCGCCCTAAATTCCATCAGTATGTGGACTTTGCAACGAGAGGGGCGAACACGCTTGATGTTGTTTACACAAACATCCCAGGAGCGTACCGGGCGGAGCCCCACCCCCACCTCGGCTACTCAGACCACATCTCTGTTATGCTAACTGCAGCATACAGACCACTTGTCAGACGCACAAAACCGCTTCAGAAGCAGGTGAAAACCTGACCAGCAGGAGCCATCTCTGCTCTTCAGGACTGTTTTGAGTGTACTGAATGGCACATGTTCAAGGAGGCTGCAATATATGGCGACCAACTTGGAGGAATACACAGCATCAGTGACCAGCTACATCAGCAAGTGCATTGATGATGTCACTTTCTCCAAGACCATCACCACATGCTCCAACCAGAAGCCGTGGATGACTGCGGAGGTGCTGAGGACCCCAGACTCCTTCAGAGCGACAAGGAATCCCTAAGAACAGCAAGGGCCAATCTGTCCCGGGCCATCAGAGAGGCAAAACGTGCACATGCCCAGAGAATCCACAGTCACTTCCAGGACAGCGGTGACACGCAGCGCATGTGTCAGGGCATCCAGGCCATCATCAACTACAGGACAACATCAGTTGCCTGTGACAAAGATGCCTCCTTTCCAGATGCGCTGAATGACTTCTACGCTCGGTTTGAAGTCCAGAACGATGTGGTGGCGAGGAAGACCACCCCTCCTCACAACGACCAGGTGCTCTGTATTACCACGGCGGATGTGAGGAAAACTCTACGTAGAGTCAACCCATGGAAGGCTGCTGGACCAGACAACATTACTGTCAGAGTGCTCAGAGGATGTGCAGACCAGCTGGCAGATGTTCTTTCCGACATCTTCAACATCTCTCTGAGCAGCACTGTCGTTCTAACTTGCTTCAAGGCCACCACCATCGTCCCCATGCCAAAGAAGTCTTCAGTGTCCTGCCTCAATGATTACCGTCCCGTCACACTCACACCCATCATCATAAAGTGCTTCGAGAGGCCCGTCATGAGGTACATTAATACCCAGCTGCCCCCTCACTAGACCCACTGCAGTTTGTGTATCGTCCAAACCGTTCAACAGACGATGCCATTGCCACCTCCCTCCATCTGGCCCTCACCCACTTAGATAAAAAGGACTCATACGTTGGAATGCTGTTCATAGACTTCAGCTCAGCATTCAACACAATCATCCCCCAGCACCTGATTGGAAAGTTGAACCTGCTGGGCCTGGACACCTCCCTCTGCAACTGGATCCTGGACTTCCTGACTGGGAGACCTCAGTCAGTCCGGATCGGGAACAGCAACTCTGATGTGCCCCCCCCAGGGCTGTGTGCTCAGTCCACTGCTGTTCACTCTGCTGACTCACGACTGTGCAGCAATGCACAGCTCGAATCACATCAAGTTCAATGACACGACTGTGGTGGGTCTCATCAGCAAGAACGATGAGTCAGCATACAGAGAGGAGGTGCCGCGGCTAACAAACTGGTGTAGAGCCAACAACCTTTCTCTGAATGTCGCCTTCAACTTGCTCACTGTGGTTATTAATACAATTATTATTTCATTATTTTTAAACACGATAAAGAATAATATTTTATCTAATTACACAATGATGATTCATCAACTTTATAGACATTACAGTTTTATCGTCTGTTAATGCTGATCTTCTGTAAAGCTGCTTTGAAACGATGTGTGTTGTGAAAGGCGCTATACAAATAAAATGGACTTGACTTGAATGTGGACAAAAAAAAAAAGAGATTGATGTTGACTTTAGGAGAGCACAGAGTGACCACTCTCCGCTGAACATCGACGGCTCCTCTGTAGAGATCGTCAAGAGCACCAAATTCCTTGGTGTTCACCTGGCGGAGAACCTCACCTGGTCCCTCAACACCAGCTCTATTACCAAGAAAGCCCAGCAGCGTCTCTACTTTCTTCGAAGGCTGAGAAAAGCACATCTTCCACCCCCCATCCTCACTACATTCTATAGAGGGACTATTGAGAGCATTCTGAGCAGCTGCATCACTGCCTGGTTTGGGAATTGCACCGTTTTGGATCGCAAAAGATAGTGAGGACAGCTGAGAAGATCATTGGGGTCTCTCTTCCCTCCATCAAAGACACTTACAAAAAGCACTGCGTCCGCAAAGCCACCAGCATTGTGGACGACCCCACACAAACTCTTCACCCTCCTGCCATCTGGCAAGAGGTACCGAAGCATTCGGTCCCTCACGGCCAGACTGTGTAACAGCTTCTTCCCCCAAGCCATCAGACTCCTCAATACTCAGAGACTGGTTTCACACTCACACTTTAATTATGGTCAATTTATAACTGACTGCTATGTCCATATAACACTGTCTCATAGTATGTTAGGTTTACATTTGGCATTTTTAGAAACGGTCATCTTTTGCACTACTGTGTACTGGTCAGCGCTGCACTGTCGCTTACTGTGTCTATTGTCCTGTTCATTGTTAGTAATTTATTGTACTGTCCTGTACTTTTTGCTCATGTTTGCATGTGCACTTTATATAGGTATTTTATTTAGTCTGTGTTGTCTCATGTGGTTCTGGGTTTGTCCTATGTTGTTTTATGTAGCACCATTGTCCTGGAGGAACATTGTCTCGTTTCTGTATATCTGTATATGGTTGAAACGACAATAAAAACCACTTGACTTGAAATTGCTTCTACAGTTTAATGTGCTTGAGATGTTTTTTTCTTTTACCTAAAATATATTTATTACCATTTTGTGCAGATACATCTTGTTAGGAAACTGGGGAAACTGACTTTGTACAAAATGTCTGATCTGAGAGAAGCGAAAAAGATGCGTTTTAGGAAGCTCAAACTTTTCTGACAGTTCTGAAAAGGATAAAAATAGTACTTTATCATAAAGGTCCTTGATGGGACCGAGACCCCTAGAAGACCAGTCCCGAAAAACTGGATCAGAACATGATGGTAGAAAAGATAAATGGTTCACTATAGGAGCCAGAGCTGATGGTCTTAAGTTATTTGTGTTAGTTGCCCGCTTTAGAGTGACAAATTATTTGTTAATGAAAATGGGTAGATGCTGAAAGAGATATTAAAAAAAAATGTAGGCAAAATTGTCATTTTAACCAAGTTAATATGGCCAATTAAAGATATTGGAAGAGAGGGCAACCTCTCTATATCTGCCTTATAAACATCAATGAAAGAATATTTTTTTCCCCCTAAAAGATAGCTGTGACTGACAGTGATAAATACGCCTAGATATCCAAATCTTTCCTGAGCACACTTAAAGGGGAAAGGATGTTGGGAAAGTATCTCAACTGCTATATTGATAGGGAACAATTCGCTCTTTTGAAGATTCAATTTGTAACCAGAGAATTTTCCAAATGATTCAAAAACCTTGAGGATTGGTGTTAATGATGAAAGCTATATATAAAAGGTTGTCTAAATAAAGGGACAGTTTAGAAGAGGTTTCAAACTGTGTAATGCCCTCAAACTTTCTCACGTCGCAACCAAATGGCCAGTGGCTCAAGGAAAATAGAGGCGATGGGGGGCAAACTTGGTGTGTGCTTCAGTGAAGGGGAAAGGCCCCAGAATATGCTGCATTGGTGTGCAAAGATGCTACAGGGGAGGAGTATAATAACTGAATCCATGATCTAAAATTGGAGCTGAAACCAAATTTATTTAAAATAAAAAACAAATACTCCAACTCGACCCTGTCAAATGCCTTTCTCAGCATTAAGGGACAGTACAACATTGGCAGTGTCAGAGCTCGGAGAAAGGATGGTATTACCTTTACTTTTATGCATTTGGCAGATGCTTTTATCCAAAGTGACTTACAGTGCACTTATTACAGGGACAATCCCCCCGGAGCAACCTGGAGTTAAGTGCCTTGCTCAAGGACACAATGGTGGTGGCTATGGGGATCGGCAACCTTCTGATTACCAGTTATGTGCTTCAGCCCACTACGCCGCCACCACCACTCCACTATTATTAAAAAGTCTTCTGGTATTATAAAAAGAGTGTCTCCCAATCATGAAACCTGTCTGGTCAGGAGAAATAACAGCAGGCAATGCTTGAAGGTGAAGAAGATTTTTAAGTCCACATATAACAATGAAATTGGTCTGTAACTGCTGCAAAGCAGTGGATCTTTATCTTTAAGCAACAATGAAATGGATGCCTCAGATATGGTCGTTTGGAGCCGGCCAGAAAGAAAGGCCTCATTATATATTCTTTGTAGAATTGGGGCTAGAATGGAGCAGACGGTCTTCTAAAATTCGATTGTAAAGCCATGAGGGCCAGGAGATTTGCAATTCTGAAGTGAATGAATTGCCTCTTGTACTTCTGTTGTAGACACAGGCCTGCCCAAATAGTTTGTGGAGCCATCGATTATGCAAGGGAATATTAATTGATCAAAAGGAGTTTGGGCCATTCCAATTTTTTACGTTACATTCTGAGGGATAAAGATCCAAATAGTATTTTGAAAAAAAATTATTAATTTCCTCCGGGTTGGAAACTACATCACCCTTAGAAGATTTAATTTTAGGGATCAGTTAGAGATTGAAATGCAAGTGATTTGCCACATTTAAAAAAATATATATATTAAATGTTGTTTAAAATATTAAATTACTGTGACGTCACAAATCAACCGTGTGGTTCTTCAGAGTAGCAGATTTCAATGGTGGATACGAGCTGCACTCCAGTTTCTTTTAAGCATCTTTTAAGCATTATATTGTATTTTACATTGTAATAATGTTTGTTAAGGTAAGGCATATAAAAATGATTTTAAATGGATATCTATGGTAGAGATTAAATTCAATTATTGCTAAATTAATGCTTAAATTATTAGTCTACAGTAAATAATATGGAATATTCAATATTCAAACTTATTAACAGCCGATTTAAATCGACCAATTTATTGCATTCAGTAAGCCCTTTGGTGGCAAGACAGGGGACCATTCATCCCGTTAGATCTTCAATGATGATCTTGTTCATGTAAGATCATCGTTAGATCATTTTTGGCCTCTGTGGTTGCACTTTGGAAATTAAAAACAGTAATTTTCAGAGTTTGTGCAATTCGTGAAAATGTTAAAATCTACCAATACCAGCTTTCTGGCAAATGTGTCTTATTAGAGCAGACGTGATAACAATGACGGTGATTCCTGAAATATGCTATTCATGCCATATTCTTTATGTTGGCTACATCTCCAAAACACACTTTGAATAGATGAGCTGAATTACTTTATTGCTATTTTGTACAAATCAATTTCACATTGGCCCACTTATTAACATGACAAAACAAATGTTATTACATTAATACATTGTACACAGAAATCGAACAATGTGACAAACTCTCCCATTATAATGACTGCTGTCACTCACTGCAGGTTTACACTGTTTGAGATCTGCATTTCTAGCTGAGCTCAATGACGCTACGCACAATGATCTGCACTCTCACGATTGCTCTCAATAAAAACAATGTTGTCTAATCAGCATAATGAATCACTCATTTACACCGTGTCTGTGCCTCAATTAGAGTGGGATCATTTTAAGTTTTATCATGTTGCTCATTTGCAGTGTATTCAACATCTACGTTCAAAGCAAACTCTGCAATCTGCAATGAATCCAAAATAATAACAAAGGGCTTTTTGCTCTTGTTCTGTGTCAGGAGAGGTTTCTTCAGTATTAATTTTCGTGTTCCACACGAAAAGAGCTAGAACATCATGCAAGCATCTGGGCAGTCAGACGGTTTAAAACTTGCATTAGGATCAGTTGTCATTACTGATAGGATGGAAGACTAATCCAAGTGGCTCTGATTGGCCATTGCCTTTTCATTGCTCAACGGACATGTTAGATATTGGTTAGAATACTCCACTGCTGCAAAAACACATCGTAAATAGAAACCATTGATGCAACAGGAGCAGACTTCAATTGAGCGCTGTAATCGTCAATTTTCATGATTACATAATCGTGGCAGCAGTAATCGTAAACTATTAGTTTTAGATTAATTGTGCAGCCCTACTCCATTGTTTAGATTAAATTCTGGCTTATGGAAACCTTAAATCCAAAGAGGTGGGGGCATGATCAGAGATGACTATACTATGATAGTTGCAGGAATTGACAGTGCATCATTCTATCATCCAAAAGAAAAAGTAAGTATGACTTTACTAATTGACAATCTTGACCTTCAGTGATCTGACAGGCCAATCTGTTTAGTATAGGACACTAGAAGTCTGGCAGAGTTTGACAGCATGGCATGTTTTGAAGACTTGTCTAAGATTGTATTTTGAACCAAATTAAAATATTCCCCTATAATTATGTGATGACTATCAAGATTAGTGATGGGCATTCATCGATAATTTGGTATTCGAATATTTAAAAGTCATACAAAAATGTATATTCTATTATTTAAATGAAGGTAATTAATGAGAAAGAGATGTTGTCATTTTTTTTTACTAATTATATTAAAAACAAGCTTCTATCATGTCCTGTGTTTTTTTTATATTTAAAACAAGCAATGTGTGAAAAAATAAATAAATAAATAGAATGAAAGCATTTCCGCTCACGCAAAGAAAAAGAAACGGCTAATGAAGTAGACTGAATTACAGGACGACTATAAACACTCAGCATATAATAGTTATCATGTTTATATTGTCTATTATTGTTTATATTTATATTGTCATGTTTTTGTTGAGAAAAACAAGCATATGAATGTGCTCCGTAAACTATATTCATTTATACACACCAGTTTAAATGGTGGACTGTCTCTTACCTTAGCTAGTATAGTCATTCTCGGATGCCATGTTTGTTGTTTACAGAAGCGTTGAGGGGATTATGTTGCTACGGGGACTCTGCTTTCTGACAAGCTGCACATATACGAGAGTAAAGTGTACATCGCTTATCCAGTACATTTAAACAGGAACCCAGCTGTCTCACAGAAAGCCACATTCTCACAATAACCCGCTTTTCTGGTGTCCATCTGAAAGTACTGAATGACTGAACCGTTTGCTCAACAAATGTGATCAACTTGTGTTCACACTCAACAGCGCCACCTAGTGTATTCTGTAATAACTACCAGTTTTAGTTTGTTTGTTCAGGATTTAACATGCATCTATATGGCCAGCAAAACTTTGCTAAATTTGTTTAGTTTATTTAAAAAATGGGTTTGGTTTGGTCTGCCTTTGTCAAATGGGGCACAACTACTGCCATTTCTAGACTGGCACAGTTTTTTTTTTTTTGGCAGCACCATTTATGCCTGTCCTAATTCAAGAAATAAGCAGACGTTTCAAGTGAGAGTCTTACTGTTTTATTATTTTGTTTGTTTAAATAGTTTGTGCTTTATATTGTTTCAGATAACTAATGTGCCATTATTATAGTTTAAATAAATAATTAGAAGACGACGTGCATTTTGTATCTTATTCATAATTAACCGATTATTGATTGTTAACATATTCAACTATCACTTAAGGAAAATGCACAAAATCTGCAACACTATTCAGGACATTTCATGGATCAGGATACTGCAATATTTATACATGATTCAAATGGCTGGTAGCACAACAAAATCAAATACAAATATTTGTTTTATCTCTTGGAATGTAAAGGGTTTGAATAATATTGTTAAGACCAAAACGGTTCTTTCACATTTACAGTCCCTCAGCAGGAGAATTGTTTTTTTTTTTACAAGACACTCATCTTCGTACCTCGGAAAAAAAAAGAAACAAACAAAACTGATAAAACAAGATCCATAAAAAAAACAACAACAGTCAGCTAGCCTTTATACCACCCCTAAACTAACAACCAAGAACTCATCTCTGTATACCTCATCTTCCTTTTTTTACTCCTATTCAAAACGCAAACCTTATATTTGCCCACCAACACATTATAACCCCCAACCACGAGAATATCAGAATTATTACTGCAAGGCATATAAATAAAATATAATTAAAAATTCCTTAAGTGACAAAATGTATTTTTTAACAGAAACTCAAATGAAACTCGTTCAGGTCACAAATATGGTATACAACAACAGTTCAACTTATATTGCTGTCTAAGGACACTAGGGCCCATTTAAACAGAATAGGTGCATAAATAATTCAATAATAATAATAATAATAATAATAATAATAATAATAATAATAATAATTCAACATTGTCATTGTGCTGAGTACAGGTACAGAGCCAATAAAATGCAGTTTTTTCACATATCCCAACTAAGCTGGGGTCAGAGCGCAGGGTCAGCCTTGAAACAGCGCCCCTTGAGCAGATAGGGTCAAGGGCCTTGCTCAATGGCCCAACAGTGGTATCTTGACGGTGCTGGGGCTTGAACCCCCGACCTTTCGGTTAGTAACCCAGAGCCTTAACCACTGGTAACCTATTCTAAACCAAACAGCAGGAAAGTGCATTGCTGAACAAATAACCATAATCTTTATTCGATAACTACAATCTTCCTAGTTTTTATATTCTCAACTCAAAATTAAAAACTTAAAACACAGTCAAATAGCGACCCACATATGATAAGAAGATGATCAAATCGCTCCCAACTTACATAGTTCCAGTAATACAGGTGTCATTCAGCATTGTGTTGCTCAGAGATGGCACACTGAGAATCCTACTACCTCTTGCCCTCCTCGGCTGAAATAAACAATCTCTTGCATCATAATTTCAATGGCACAAATGTCAGTCAACATCAGGTTGCTATGAACCTCCACACTGAGAATCCAAATACCGCTTGCCCTCCTCTACCCAAGTGAACCACTTGTTGCTCCCTTCTCTGGTCATTATACGAAGTCTAGCCGGATACAAAAGAGCCAGTTTGAATCCCTGTTTATATATTTCGGCCATGACTTCACGATACCGGGCATGCTGCTCCATTACCTCGGGGCTTTAATCTTCATAGATGCGATTGGTTTCCCTTGAAACTGTAGTTCCCCTCGTTTTTTTCGTGCCTCGCGAATGAATGCATCTTCTAATTGGTAAAGAATAAAACGGACCACAACTGCTCTTGGTCTCTCCCCTAGCTAGGGTTTAGCAGTGAGGGATCTGTGTGCCTGATCCAGCTCTGGGGGAGAGGACTGTACTTGGTTACCAAAATCTTCAAAAATCTGCGGACCCTCGATTGACTCGAGTACGCCGATGATCCTTATGTTGTTCCGTCTGCTCCGGGCCTCTAGATCCACGGTCTTGGCTTTAAGCTTCGCGTTGCTCTCCGTTAAGGCTGAGAGGGAGGTTTCTAGGTGTTCAAACCGCCCATCTAGTGATTCCGCATGGGACTCATGTGTGATAATTCGCTGTCCATGTTCAGATACTGTGGCTTGCATACAGTCAAGTTTTACATCTAGTGTTGAAATTGCAGCCTTGAACTCAGCCGCCAAGGTCATTCTCTACTCTTCCAACAGGTGTGTTAGTGCTGGCTCACTATTGACAGATTCAGTGTTTGAGGTTGGCCATTTTGGGTCAACGTCATTGTAGTCCTTACTTCACAACACTTAAGTGTCACCTCTGTCAGCACTTAAAGAAAATTTCAGCACAGTCTTGGACTGATTCTTTAGTATCTATATATTAAAAAAAAAGTGCCTACACTTACACAAGTCCTAATCTTTGATAAGAATTTTTTGACAAGTCAAAGCTTAAGAGTTTTTATACATACAGCCTTGTACTCCAGAGAGGAGCTTCCATAGCGTCAGCTACTGAAGCAGTGTTGAAGTGACTGACTTGAGAGGGAACAGCCATTATTCAGAAATATTTTACCATTCAATGGACCAATCAAGTATTACAGAGCTGTGTAATAAGTACTTTACTCTTACATGCTATAAGTCTCAAAATCAATGTTTCTCAATAACCTTTTCCACTGAATATTAACTTAACATCTCCACCAACCCAGTGTTTATTATTACAATGGGATTTCCTTACAAACCTTGCAGCATGTATGTAGGCTACAACAGATATGCTTTTATATTATTTGACTTTGCAAACTTTTTTGGGCTTGAAAAATCCACCTGAAGAGTTTCTGCCACTTATGTGATTCATAGACTTCTGCACTGTTATCCCTGAAATTGTTTTAATTCAAACTACTTAGGTACAATAAACATAAACTCCAAAATGTTTGCACAATTACTCCATGTTTTTAGTTTGTTGTACGATTTGCATGATACTTTTTCATTCTATTGAATTGTTTAGATTGAATGTACTTAACTTAGCTTATTTTAGTCTGTTGTCAATGCAACGCAATACAAGGAAGATGTTGATTGGCTCTTTGAACTGACGTCAGACATGGATGGAGCGCGCATTTTCATCTGTTCGTCTGGACTTTCATCATACATGTTTGCTGGTGAGTGGATGTGAGTATGAGTGTGTGTCTGTATATGTGTGGCCCTGCGATGGACTGGCGACCTGTCCAGGGTGTACCCCGCCTTTCGCCCAATGTTAGCTGGGATAGGCTCCAGCCCCCCGTGACCCTGTACAGGATAAGCGGTTGAAGATGAATGTTTGCTGGTGAGTAGTAGCCTAGTACATTTTGGTCTGAAACAGCGAATACGTTATAACACATAGATAAATGAGATGTATTAGATTTAGCCAGTAAAACTATATGTAAGTTTAGGCTGTGTTTACATGTTAACGTTCGCCATCGTGTTGTATCGATCAGTCGCAACCGACACTTAACTTAGTTCTGATGCGACATATATGCTCTTTGGGATCGTCACATTTAAAATCTAATGCTTAACCTTTTTTGATCAATAATTCTCATTAAACAAATGAACGAATATGTCGTCTGTTGTGTAAAACGACATCTTTTTTTCGATGGTGTTTTTGCATCTTGGCGGTTTGCCATATTAGAAATGTTCAACATGGCTTAAATACAGCGCAACTATATCATTAACCTTTTAGAATTTTTTTACATTTCTTTGTGAGTGAAGTATTAAATAAATAGCTTAAATTGAAATTCGACTGCCCGCAAGAAATACTAGCCCATGTAGTTATGTAGTCTAGCCAAAGAAATGCAACCTCGTGCTCATCAGCGTGGTGTTAGCTAGTAAGTTACATTTCAGTTAATGCGAATCTAGTGTATCATGACATGCTAAATAAATAAATGGATAGCTAGATAGTACTTTATTTTGGATATTAATTTTGTAGATAACAGATCAAAAAAGATATCATTTTTTTTCTTGTTATGTAAAAAGCAATCTAATGTTTTTTTGTTACTCTGCAGATTCTAGTTCAAAGCAAGGCTAATCAAGATGATCTGGAAATGTAAGTATTGCATATTTGCGTGTGACAAAAGGGGATACTTGTTAAAACATTACAGACTTAAACATGGGAGCTATGCAAGAAGCCAGCCTTTTCCATGCCTATATCAAGAATGTTTATGTAGTTTTAAGTCTTTCAATAGCCTCAAAATACACTTATCTCGTTTTCATACAGCAACTGAAAAACAACAATCGGAGGGAAAATTTGAAGCTAAGTTTCGCTGTCAACTTTGTGATTTTCTTGAACCCTGTCAGATTACTGAATATTTTGCCCACCTCCGGCGTAGACATCTCAAAGACCACCAAAAAGTTCAATGTCCATTTCAAGGCTGTAGCTTTGAAAGCAGTGTATATTCCACGTTCAGTGCACACAAAAGTAAGCATCAACAAGATCAAAATGAGAGAATGTTTAAACCAGAGTTAATAGTAAGAATAGAGAGTAATGAGAATGAAACTGATGACAGTGTAACTGACACTCAGGAATGTGCTGTGGAGGAGATGCTTCCAGGTGAATTTGGCCAAGATGATTTCAATGCAGAAGCAAGCGAAACAATCTCAAGATTTAGGAGAACAATTGGAACATAATTTAGCTGCTCTTTTTTTAAAAATGCAAACCATCCTTCACATGCCAGAGAACTCAGTTCAGGAAGTAATTCAACAGCTTTGCCAAATAGTTCAGTTGTCCCTGCCACTTTTGCACAAGAATGTGAAGGCTGTTCTTCAGAAACACTTTGGAGATGTAGATGAGTCAGTTTTGAAAGAGGTGGTTGAGACTATGGCAGAGAGTGACATATTGTCCAAATCATGTGGAAAAAAATGGATGTCTTGCTACTAGTAAAAGGAGAGCATTATATGTAATGCGTAACTTTCCTCTGGTAATGCCTATAGAGTTTGTTGTTGAGAAAGGAAGAAAAACAGTAGCATACGTTCCACTCTTGCAGATGCTACAAAAACTGTTAAACAAGAAAGATATTTTGGATAAGGCTATGTCAAAACAAGAACATAAAACACATGAATATAGGACATGTAGTGATGGCTCAAACTTTAGAGAGAATGCACTTCTTAGTTGTGATGAATTCACAATCGCTCTGGGTCTGTACATTGATGATTTCGAAGTGGCTAACCCTTTAGGAACATCTAAAAGAAAACATAAGATGTGTGCACTTTATTGGGTTATTGCAAACTTGCATGGAAAATACAGATCCACACTAAACTCAATTCAGCTTGCTCTTCTGTGCAACACTGAAACAGTTAAATATTCATTTGAATTTTTTTCATTTTTGACAGTTCTCGTAACAAATGCTTTTTTCCTTTACTATTTCAGGTGTATCAAGAATTCAACCGGGTGGTTGGGAAGAACCTTAAGCAAGAATTTTATGGGTCTCTTGATCGTCACTGTCCTCAACTGATTCAGATCTTCAGGTCAAAGAGAGGTCTCGCCGGGCAGATTTTGAGCGATCTTCTGCAACAAGCCAAGGTTTGTACATTTAAGTTGATGCCATTGTTTGCTTAATTTTAAAATGCAATCTGATATGATTATTTTCAAAAGGGTTAGTTTACCCAAAAATGAAAATTCTGTCATTAATTACTTACCCTCATGCCGTTCCTCACCTGTAAGACCTTCGTTCATCTTCAGAACACAAATTAAGATATTTTTAGATATCGTTCCATTGACCTCCACTTTCAAGATCCAGAAAGATAGTAAAGAAATTGTTAAAATAGTTATATCAACTATAGTAGTTCAACCTTAAAGGATTAGTTCGCTTCTGAATGAATTTTTGCTGATAATTTACTCACCCCCATGTCATCCAAGATGTCCATTTATTATTTATTTACAAATGTTTATTATAATATTTTCAGCTGGAAATATGTAAACCTTACTGTGCATTTATGTTAGTAAGAACAATAAAAAAAACACCAAAAACAATTTTATTGTTAACAGTTATATTTGACATAAATGTTGAATGAAATGAGTGTCAGTGAGGAGGAAGTTTTAATTTTAAATCATTCAGGAGAAATTTAAATTAATGTCATGACACCTTTGAAACACTAAAATACAATTAAGGTTAATCTCATAACGTTTTAGTTTAATCAGTAATTCATATCATATGCAAAGACTTGTATACAAAAGAAAAACCTAATGTTTAAATATAACTGAATTCCTGGATACACCTGTGTACATAATTCACAAAAAAATGTCCAATAAAATTAATATCTAGAAAAAAACTGTACACTGCTAAAATGTATTTTAGTAATCTCCAATCTCTTGTCCAGGCTTCTGATGATGGAGTTTCGTACCAACATGTGCCAATTGGAATCCTCAGCTTGGAAAACGAAGATGTGGCTCTGCAACCCCTGTCCATCCATCTCCACCCATCCTCGGTGGGAATCATCTTAGAGGGGAATGTTGTAATGGACAATTTAGACAACATACCCCAGGCCATGTGTCTTCTTTTTGGTTTAACTTATGCACTGCACCTAGACTACCCAAAGTGCATGGGTAACACCTTTCTTTTCATTCAGGAAGTTTTGCTAGGTTTAGGAAAGAAGGAGTTGAAGGGCAAGATTCTGTCTGTTACAAATCAGCTTACCATGTAAACAGGTAAATGCATTTCTCTTCTGGTTCTCTTTCAGAATCGTTAGATAAAAAATGTTCCCTTTCATTGAACTATGCCTTAGGGTTGGACAAATGTTCATGTTCCTTAATAATACAGTATAACACTGTGTGTGTTAAATATTTAGAAAAGTTTTAAAACACTGTTTTAAAGATTTAAAATTTGGTAATTGGTACTTAAGATATTTCTTTGTTTTTGTCAGTCTTTGAAAACTGATTTTGATAAGTGAATTCAAATAAATTGTAAGTTCAAATGATTGTTATCCTTTGTCCTTATTTGTAATGCAGGTGTATCTTTATTAAAACATTTACAGTAAATAGCTATATTTAAAGTTTTGGGTTCTGTCTACTCACAACATTCATCCAGGTTTCACATAATGTTGTCTGTGCATAACTGTAAGCCTTTACAGGTTGATTGAACTTAAAACATATTTTAAGTTTAATGTACCTAAAGTTTCAATTGCACTGCATTAAAAACTGTTAGTTCATTGAACTAAAAGTTTTCAATTAAATGCATTTGAAATCTTAAGTACATTAAACTTAAAATATGTTATTTTTTCAACAATACAAAATTAACTTTTTTAGGGCAACGAGTTTCCATAAATTTTTTAAGTTCAATCAACCTGTAAGGGCTTACAGTGTCAAATGTGGGGTTTTCTGCCTTTAAGACCATTTTCGGAAAATATGTAGGCCTACATCCTGTTAGTTTTAGTGACCATCTAAAACCACTGCTTTATTTAGTTTCATTTAAACACTGCATTTAACATACTTCTGATGAATGTAGCCAACATATTTACAAGATGGGATAGTCTGCCCACACTTTCAATTCAGGCAGGGACGTTGCCAAGAATCTGATTTGCCACTGTCAGCAAATGCTAAAAATTAACATACCGTAATGAGGTTATGATGTGTTGTGTTGTCTTAGTTACAAACTACATGCAAAACAAACTACTAGATTTACATTTATGCATTTGGCAGATGCTTTTTCCCAAAGTGACTTACAGTACATTTATTACAGGGACAATCCTCCTGGAGCAACCTGGATTTAAAAGTGCCTTGTTCAAGGACACAATGGTGGTGGCTGTGGGGATCGAACCAGCGATCTTCTGATTCGGACAGTTATGTGCTTCAGCCCACTACGCCACCACCACTGTCTCTGCTATCTAGATCTCAGAGCATTTTTCATAGTATCCTGAAGTTCAGAGTAATAATCATGCAGGCCTAATAATGATCAAGACAACTCAGAGGAAAGATAAGTCTTTATGAATGTTAAATGCAGACATTTGTGACTCACACTTCTACAATAGCTTTAGTGAATAATCTAACAAAATGAACCACAGAGTAAGTTTTTTTTTTTTTTTTTCTTTGTGTATTCACATCATGCTCAATGTTTTAATAATGAAGCAAGTTGTCTAAATAAACACTCTTTAACCATGTTCACACCGCCAGCGGCAAAGAGACAAAGAGCAGAGCAACTTCCGGCAACACGAGCCAAAGCATCCGCTGGCAACAAGATGTGGTCGTGTCAAGCAACAAAGTTAAGAAATGTTTATGTAAATGACAAGTGACATTCGGGAGCAACTACCAATGAGAGTGAAGTCAGTGGAGCTCACGTCATCAATCTACATTGAGATACAGGAGCTGAGTGCAGGCAAGACCATTAAGTAACCATGAGCAATTTTACCGTTTTATATGATTTGTCTGTAACCACAAACAGTTGCTGCCAAAATATAGGCACTCTTGGTAAATATGAGCAAAAGCGGCGGTGAAAAATATGTCCGTTTAACCTTTAGATTTTTCATTTCAAAATATTCACAAAAATCTAACCTTTAATTTAGTGTTTCCCCAATCTATTTTATGACACGGCACACTAATTACGACACCACTATTTCAACATAGGCTAACCATCGTCAATATTTTTTCCTTTTTAAGAACTTGTCCAGGTTTTCAGTCCATCTTAGTAGCATGTTTACTTGTAATGTTTGAAATTCAGCTATGCAAAAAAAAAAGAGAAAAGTAACATGCTATGCTTTGTGAGGTCACAGGTGGCAAGAGTGCTAAATGGGTAATGAAAAACAACAAATTTGCATCTTTTCTAATTTGTAGATTTGTTCAAGCAATGCCACAACAAATTACAGGGATGCAAACTCATGAGGGGTGAAAAAGCTAAGACAGAACATTTTCCAGGAAAAACATTTCTGGAGATATTTCTTTTAAAGAATAATCTAAAAGCACCAATTCCAGCTATTTTAGTGAATCAAGTTCATTCAAGTTTACAGAATTAGCTGCAAAATAATGAGTATTTGGTGAGGCTTGCTTCTGTTTCACAAATTTGTTCAGTTTTATTAACTGATTAGTTCAGTGACCCCTTCTGGAAATGTCACTAGGTGGCGACAAATGAGTGTCTTATGTGCTATGAGTGAGTCAGTGAATCATTCGGAGTCGTTCATGAATGAAATCTACCAAGAGACTTTATAGTGTTTAAGCATTAAAAAAACAAAGCAGATCTATAGTCTTCCTTTAGTCGGAGCATTATTTTGCATCCAAAAAGACAACAATAATCGTCTAATAATAGTGAGGTTCAATAACGTCCTTCTCCTTTATTAAAACTTGCATGGCTACAAATCTAATGACTTCAGTATAAGAATTATAAACACAAAGCAGATCTACGGTATCATTTTCCTACAGTAGCCTATTTAAACTGCTGAGCATAACCACAATAATAAACAAATAATAATCATTTTGAGTTTTGATAATGTTCTTTCATCATTGTAAAGAGAATTTCACATGAGTCGAGTTATCAACGCTCCGTTGACAGATGGGGCGATTTTACGAGTTTGCCATGTAAAAAAGGAGGAGGTGTGCGCAATAAACATTGAAAACATGTATTTGGAATAGAAAAAAAAAAAGCTTGCTGTTGCTTTGATAGCAGAAAGTAATATAAGGACTCGTTTATGTTTAGGACCAAGCGTTTTCTTGGTGAATTTAAAATTACTTCAATAACTGGGGTCTCCGATATTCGTAAACGATAAGATAATATTTCATTAAAAGAAATTGAGACATTAAATTTCTCTTCAAAAAATTGGAGCTTTTAAACATTTCTTGTGCTTAGTACTCTCAAAGACTAAATAAACTAAAGACTAAATAAACTAAAGACTTAGTTTATTAAGTCTATTATTATTATTATTATTATTTAGTCTTAATAAATTAAAGACTTAGTAAACTCAGTTTTTGTTGAAGCAAAAACGTGTGAGAAAAACACTTTGGTGTGATGTCACTTCATAGACTTCAATGTATTCTGCAGCGCTGATGCGAAAGACCCTCAGGGTCATGTGAAAGACCCTTAACATGTATAAACGTCTCTTTTGCACATGAATCATTGCTCTTCACAGTCACAAAAGTGAACGATTCTGGTTTCAAAATGGAGAATTTCTCCAAAAGGTGAGGAGCTTGCATCCCTGAAATTTTTTATTCTTTTTTTCATGCATTTATAAATTTTGTGGAATTTTAGAATTTTCCACGGCACAGCTGAACATCTTTCACAACACACGGTTGGGAAACATTGCTTTAACTTAAGTAAATTAATTGAAAGGAGGGGGGAAAAATAATTAAACCAATAATCAAAATATAGTGGCTATAAGAAATTAGCTAAAGCAAAAATAAATATGAAAATACCCATTTCCACCACCAGGGCAATAACTAACTAGTTCTAATCAATCCTGAGAATCAGCCTGAAAGACGACATACATCTATATTGTCTCCACACACAGAGATGAGGATGGTTCGTTCGAATGGCCAAAGAAATCTCCAAGGATCACAGCTGGAGAATTGTAGGAATTAGTTGGGTCTTGGGGTCAGAAAGTGTCCATCAGATGTCACAAACATAAACAAGTTGTTTGTGAGGGTTTCAAGAAAAAAAGCCTCTGGGGTCTCATCCAACAACAAACTCAAGCATCTTCAGTTTGCCAGACACTACTGGAACTTCAGATGGGCTCTAGGGTCAGATGAGAAATAAAAATAAAAAAAGAGCTTTTTGGCAGACTAGAGATGGGTTTGGCACACACAGAGGTAGCCATATGGTGGTGGATTATTAACGTTGTGGGGTGGTTTTATGCCAGAGATCCAGTGGCCAATACCATGAAGCCAGTTTCGGTGGCTAGCCAGGTAAGCTTTGGTTTAGTTTGCCTCAACCCCTGGTTTTAGGCACCATGAAAGTTGGTCTGCTTTTAACAGTGTGCATTGCCATAGAAACTTACGCAATCAAATCACTCCCCCGTTTCCCTTAAAGCACACTTTACAAATAAAATCTTCGAAATCCACAAAATGAATTCTTTTTTATTTATTTGAGAATCTAAATGTAGATTTTCAGCAGATAGATTATTGCATTTTATTAAAATTGAATTGCTTTTCATTTAACCTCTTTAACCATAGCAAAAAATATTTTTTGAAATTATTAACATAATATATTAGGCTATCTATTAAACAGCCAGTAAGATGGATTAATATGATACCTGCAAAAAATAATCGTTTTTCAAATATTAAAAGCTCAAGATTGCTATGGAAAGGGGTGAATGCCACCCAAACCACTTCTTTATTTCATGGACTCGAGATGAATGTACAGTATTTTACTTTACTTTTGTGTAGCAGTACACAACATATATATTTTATAAAAACAAATATGTCTTATTATTGCATACCAATTTTTTGCCTAGAGTATTCCAAGTGCTCACTTTTTAATAATCAGTAGTAGCCATTTTAATGCTTTTTATTTTTTGCAAATTGTATATTAAGAGAAATAAATAAAAAAAAAACATGATGCCATTTTGAATAACTATATCAAATAACCAGTCACAACATATTCTATAAATGACATGTGTAATTCATTCATTTGCATGTTATATTTTATTTCAAATAAACTTGAAATTTAAGGCATCACCTCCTTTTTTTTTAAATATTAAATGAGATCAGACAACATACCTCATTTTAACAAATTTTGTTTAAAATTCAAGAATCTGAAGGGCACAATCCAAAATAATTTATAATAGTTTTAAGCAAATCCCATTTGTGTTCACAATCCAGACTTTTGTTATTAATTTTAAATGTTACTTTCTCCATTTGGTATATTTCCTAAATCTTTTCTCTCCATCTTTGAAATTGTGGGGGTTCTGGTTTAAGCCAGTTTTTGTCATCGGTTTCAAAGCTGCTATTCTGATTACCCTAAATATATTTTGTTCAGTTTTATTTCTTAAGCACAATGGCATTTTACCCAAAGTATTTCTATTGTGCAGTTAAATATTAAATTAACACTTAATTCCAATAATTTGTCAAATTAGAGTACTCACATAGAATTTGACTGTAATGAGGCTTTTTTCCCTCCACAATTTCTCCAACAATCTCCTTTTACCAGCTATTGCTGTTACTTTGAATAACAGGTGTTATAACAAATCTCATTTGTATCTTCCAAGCATATTCCCTCCAAACACTGGATTTATTAACATGGAATGCATAATATGATATTTCTTCCCAGTCTTGTGCACTAATTTTTATTTTTATTTCATCCTCCCACCAACATATAATTTTATTCAGAGTGTCCTGTATATCTCCTTCAAGTGCACTCTTTAAAATTCCTAACACATTTATTGGATTAGGTGTATTGTATCAATTATATAATTGAATAATTGATGCATTTCCTTTTCTATTTCTCTTACTTTAACTTCTGGTAATAAATATCTTACCTGTAAATAATTAAATTATGAATTTGAAAAGATATCCGTTCCTTTATCAGTAAACAGTTGGTGATATATTTTCAGACCTCTATCTGCCCAAAACTTCAATATTTTATCTAATCTATTTGCCATGAAATCAGGATCTTTAGCAATTTCTTGTAAATTAACAATATCTTTCTTAATTTTACCATCTTTCTTTTTTTCTAACCAAATTCAGTACTATTAATACAAATATTACTAATAGATTCCCCAAATTACATTATATTATGTAATACATTTCCATCTTCCACCATTTCACTTTAGATTTGCGTTCATTCAGATCAATATAGGTTGAAATTGGGCAGCTTTATAATCATTTATTAAATTTGGGAATTCTGGTCCTCCCAGCCTTTTTGACAAATTAAGAACTTAAGACTAATTCTAGGTTTCATGTTATCCCATATTTATTTACAAAGTAGTTTATTCCACTGTCTAAAACACTTTTTGATATACCAACTGGTAGATTTTTAAAATGGAAAATAAATTAGGGCAGAGTATTCATCTTAGTCTCTATTTGTTTTGTAATCAATAGTAGCCTATATTTAGTTGTGATAGTTTTGAATGATAATGTTTTCAATTCAAATAAATATGCAAGCTTTTATATTTGGCAGCCGAGCGCCTTCCAGTGGCCCACATAGGGCATTAAGTATTTGAGTATTTTATTCCCATCAAATTTGTCTTGTTTAGTTAATTTGGACCCTTTAATAAAAAAGTTTGAGCGATGTGGGCAGGTGGGCTTCATTACATTTATCAATGATTGTGAAGGTTAATTTTATTCAAATGAATTCTATTCCAAAATTGAACTATCCGCTACAATCTCTCTCTATAGATGCCCCATCTCTTATTTCAAGCAATTTGATAGAATAGCGATTTCCTTCATTTGGAATGGTAAACGTCCAAGATTACATTTCAACAAATTACATGGGCCGAATGACAAGAGTGGGCAAGGCCTACCTAAGATTTAGTTGTATTATTTTGCATTCTGTCTCAGACATTGGGCTCACTGGTCACTTCCACCTGAGAGAGCCCCTCCCTAGTTCTGTATTGAACAGGAAGTTCTTGCCCCTATTTTCCCATTGCAAAGCCTTTCTATCAAACTAACCGGATAATTTAAATCACACCCCCTTATTTCAAATTTCCCCCGGAATGGACAAGTGTCCAGAGGGTTTAAGTCAGATCTTTATCTAAATGTTGCCTCGAGTTTTAAGACTGAACACTAAACTATGCATTACCAAATCCCCATTCTGCTGGACAGACTGGATTATGAGGGGGGGTTAATGCAGTTGACCTGTATGAGAGTGGATTATTGAGAACCTTTGAAAATTTGATTCAAGATTTTGGGTTTTCCAGATCTCACTTTTATAAGAATTTACAGCTGTGCCACTAGCTTTACACTGTGAGTAGCGCGCGCACACACACACACACACACACACACACACACACACACACACACCCCTAAAGCGGCAGATCCTCTGGGAGTGGTGATTACTGCCTTTGGAAAAGGTCATGAGTCAGTGTATTATTCCCTGTTAATTCAGAGTCTGGGTATTGGAGCTTCAAATTCTCAGAGTATGGGAGAAACATTTGAATTCGGTATTGGCGGAGGGAGTGTGGGCTAGGATTATCTACAATAAAAGTCTACAATTAGAGATGCGTCCCTGCATCCGATGCCATTTAAGATTTTACATTGATTCTATTGGACCCCCTCTAGATTGTATAGATTTGGTCTAAAAGACGCACCCACCTGCTGGCGATGCCAACCAGAAGATGGGGACATAACCCATGTTTTTTGGGGTGTGTAAAATTTTTTGATTGAGGTTCCAGAATTTTATTTGTGAGGTGTTGGCTGATCATGTTTCATTTTGCCTCAGGCTCTGTGTTCTAGGCAATGGGACAATCACTGATGTAGGAGATGCGTTCATGAAGAGTTGGGTCCTGGCTTGTGCCATGATAGGAAGGCAAGTCATCCTTAGGGGATGGAAATCAGCTGGAGCGCCCTCGTTTTTGGGGTGGTGTGTGGAATTGGGCAAGGTGGCAGCTTTTGAGGGGATGGTTTGTAGAAGGCTGGGCAACACGGGATTATTTAAGAAGAAATGGGGTATGTACTTGGATTTTGTGGAGGGCTCTTGGGGGAAGACGGTGGAGGGAAATGGGTAATATTGAATGTGTGTGTGCATTCATATTTCTTAAATTTTTTCTGAATACGGTCTGTTGATTTATTTTTTATTTTGGGCATCATTATTAGTTTGATGTCAGGCCACTGGGGTGTGTGTTTTTGTGTTGGGTGGGAATATTCGGAGGGAAGGATTTAGATTTATGTAATGTGATTCCATTGTTCCTGTTATGTTTATTGAATTGTAATTGGAATCAATAAAAATTGTTAATTGCCAAAAAAAAAAAAAAAAACTGACAGCCTCTGCCAGAAAGCTATAAATGCGCCAATCTGAGACGGTTTTATGAGGAGAGATTGAACCTGAATGAGAGCGATAACGTAAGCTTGTTGGAAAGGTTATGCATCACGTGGAGGAGGCAGGAAGCATGTCATTGTTCAAAATGGTCGTTTGGTGTGTGTATTCTGGATGCTTTATCCTTCAGAAACCCCAAAGAATTGCACGGCAGGAAAAATATGAACTTTTCATCAATTGCCTTTACATGATCATGAGCGATTGAAGCTCTGGCTTATCACGCTGATCCTTGATATCAGTACACCTCTACATTCTCTCAAATATTGGACATTTTACCCCTGAGGATTTCAGACCATTGAAAGGAACAAAGGGTCGATATCTGAATTCATCGGCTCTACCAGTGATGTTTTTCCAGCGAACTCAGGTATGTGAGAAAACTTTGTCATCGTCATGCCTCACTCGGTCTCTGCACCTCACTCAGTGCTCCACTGCACATCACTCGATTTCTAATTCACTCACTCATTGCTGCATAAATACATTTGTGAAACTTTTCTTCTGTGTGATATCACCTGTACCATTGATCTCACTGTGTAAATCCTGTGAATCTCAAAACGCTCTCGCACTTGGTTTCACTAACTACAACTTGTGTGGCTTGAATTCTTTACAGTCATATAGCCTATATATTTCTGCTAAAGAAAAAGCACAAGTAGATATCGCAACGGCATTGCGAAATAAAGGATGGTTATTTACTGCAGTAAATTTTATTATAATAATAATAATAATAATAATAATAATAATAATTATTATTATTATTATTATTATTATTATTATTATTATTATTATTATTATTATTATATTTTTTATTTTATATTGTTATTTTTGGACTATTGCAAGTTTCTCTTGTAAACAATGACAAGCTTCCTCAACCCGTGACCTTACCAACGAGCCTACGTCATCTGTTTCATGAGGGTGCGTAACAGATGTACAGAAGCGAACATTTGTAGTTGAACAGTAAAGTAGTATCGTTTTGTTTAAAAAAAATTAATTGTTTGCATTCAGAATAACTTTATTTGATGCACCCTAAATATGCATTTTGGACCGTCAAAAAACCGAACATTCACTTGCATTGTTTAAAGGAGGAGGCCTGAAATTAAATCTTAAATTCTGTTTTGATGAAAAAAAGAATCTCAGATACATCTTGATAGCCTGAGGGTGAGTAAATTATCAGCATATTTTCATTTTTGGGTGAACTATTCCTTTAATAAAAAAGTTCTTACAATAATAAAAAAAATAAATGTATGCACACCTGGAGTAGCCAATCTCAGTCAGCTTGAAATGTAGAGACATTTTTATACTATAGATCTGCTTTGGGTGTCTGTTGGCTTTTTTTAGATATTGTTTGCACAATTGTTTTGTTGTTATCCAATCAGATTACATCAAAAGTTAGGCTAGTGAATTCATTTTAGCCAAACATGACCTCACCTCAACAACATTACATAATCAGAGTTTAATCATTTTTCAGATTACTTGATTGATCAACAAATACTCGATTACAAAAATAATTGATAGTGACAGCCCTACATATTTCAAAACCTTCCCTCACTGAAATTGATTTTGTTATTTTTTCTGAATGAAGATAAACATAAATGATGATGAAAGCCAAATTTTAAATGCCATTGATCGATATTCACGGAGTGATCCATTATTTTGTCGAGGGAGGTCAAAATGACAACTTACATCTATGATTTTGGAGCAAAACTACAGGTCATAAAACACATTTTTTTAAAGAGATATGCAGGTCTGTTACTAAAATCGGTTGAGTTTAGCACCCATTGTTGCATTACATTCCAAACACTGGAAAAAAATAACTTTGATGTTTTTCCAAAGTTGTAGTGCCTATAACTCCAGAAGTATTAAAGATATCCTTTTAGGTTCTGGTTCAGAACAAACTTTCCTAATGTTATGTTCATACTTAAGGGCATGTATGCTTAAATCCCAGAGATATGGGTCTCTGAGTGTCTCCATGCAAACTTTAAATGTTCAACATACTTTTTATTTGAATGGCCAGTTTCAGCCTGACATATCAGCATTGGTTCAAGAAATGCTACGAGTTTGGGGGAGGACTACCTTTTTATATGACCAATGGAAGACGAGGGAGTTTTCTGGAATCTCATTGAAAACCGTGATTATATTTCCCAGTCCATTTGGTGACAATAGTGGTGCAGAAATGACACTTCAAGTCAAGAAGTCAAAAATAGTACTCACAGAGCATAGGGAACGTGATACCAAAGATGAACACCATCACTCCTCCACAAAGGGACAGCAGGAAGTAGCTGACACTCATAACACCAACCAGAAACATAGTGGGATTCTTCTTCTTGAAGTTCTTGATCATGGCCTTGTTTTCTCCAGCCCAAACAGATCCCATGAATACCAGAGCCAAAATGGCCCCACCGAGAAACATGCCCAGGGGGTTCAGAAACCTGCAAAATCCATAGAATGATGAAGAGTTCAAAAGCACAACAACATTTATCAATGTTTATTTCACATCACTTTGTACAGAATAAGCAGTGCTTTACTGAATAGGTGATAAAGGGTTTCTAATATTAGTGTAATGATGTACTGCCATCTTTTGTTGAGATGGACTTTACGTCTGATTTACCTCCTGGTTGTTTGTGATCCCTGAGACAATATGTGCCAGTTGTTTGGCTGCAGTGCAATGCATAACATCATGCAGATACAGGCCAGGAGCTTCAATTAATGTATACATCAACAATCGGAACGGAGAAAAAATTTGATCTCAGCGATTTGGAGCGTGGCATGATTGTTGGTGCCAGATTATGGAGCCAGAGAAATGACAAAACAATTTGAATTGTGTAAATTTGAATCATAGACTTTTGAATTTGATTTATAAGTGGGATTTTGCGAAACGTTGCATTTTAAATAGGTTTGAATTAGAATTTTTTAAACTCCAATCCTGGACATTTCATATTTAACCAAATTGAATCGTTTTATTTTATGGCACAATTTTATAAATATGTATTTTCAAACAGCAAATTTTTGGTTCTGAATTCTTACACTGTAAATATTCAGTTTTAAAAAATACAGCTTCAAGTTTAAGATGAAGAAATTCAGAACACCAAATTCAATATTCTAAAATTCAAACCGCAGAAATTCAGATCTACAGAAAGTGGGTCAGAGGTCAAGCTGCCGTGTTCCGCAGAGAAGCATTTTGTCCAATTACAGGTCAAGGTGCAATAATTCTCTGGCACAAGCGTGATTTAAAAGGTCCCATTCTGACCATGAAGTGTTTCTTAAACTTTTATGATTGATATTTTTATGGTTAGCTCATTCTCCGCACATGAGACATTTGTCTGAGCGGTCTCAGGTATTTGTTTTAGTATAAAGTATATTTAGTATGAAAGTGATTAGTATGCGTAAGAGTAAGCATCACATATAACTTTTTTTTTGTCAAGCTAAAAATAAATGTCATAATGACTAAACATCAATAGGGATGTGCACGTGTGAGAATAACAGTCATACTGTGTTTTTCACTTAAAGTGAAATAAAATTAGCAAAGACATTAAGTATCAACTTGATATACTGCAGTATATAGTTGGTCAAAACAAAAATTGCAAACTCTAATATTTAGTTGGACCGCCTTTAGCTTTGATTATGGTATGCATTCATCGTAGCATTGTTTCAACAACATTATGCAATGTCACATTTATTTTCATCCAGAGTTTCATCCATTTTTGGCCAAGATCTTGTATTGATGAAAGGAGAGTCGAACCACTCCGTAAAGTCTTTCAGCACATCAAAGGGGTTAAAGCAAGGAATCTATGGTGGCGAATTCATGTGTGAAAATGATTCCTCATGCTCCCTGAACCTCTATTTCAGAATTTGAGCCCAATGATTCTTGGCATTGTCATCCTGGAATATGCCCATGTTGTCAGGGAAGCAAAAATCCATTGATGGGATAACCTGGTCATTCAGTACATTCAGGTACTCAGCTGACTTCATATTATTGCCACATAACATTGCTGAGTTGAATCAACCCCAGAACAGAACACTGCCTCCAGAGGCTTGTACAGCGGGCACTATACATGACGCTATACATCGCTTCATGAGCTTCCCTTCTTACCCTGACACGCCAATCACTTTGGAATATGGTAAATCTGGACTCATCAGACCATGTGACCTTTTGCTCCACAGTCCAATCTTTATGCTCCCTAGCAATTTTTTCCAATTAGCCTCACTAACAAGTGGCTTTCTTGTGGCCACACAGCTGTTTAGTCCCAATCATGTACGTTCTCATCACATTGTGCATGTGGAAATGCTCTTACTTTCACTATTAAACATTGCCGTGAGTTCTACTGTCAATTTTTTACGATGTGACTTCAACAAGAGTTTTAGTGATCTCCAATCATGATCATTTAAGATTTTCTTTCCAACCACATTTCTTCTGCGAATCTGACGGTTCATCACTATCCTTCAATGTTTTAATAATGCGTTGGACAGTTCTTAACCCAATCAAAGTGATTTCAGTAATCTCAGGTGTTTTCTTTGCTTGATGCAGGCCAATAATTTGCCACTTCTGAAACACAGTAACATCTTTTCCATGACCACGGAGTATATCTTCTGACATGGTTGTTTAAGAAATGAGAAGCTACACACTGCATCAGTTAGGGTTAAAAGAATTATTGCCAGCTGAAACATATTAATCATTGCAATAATAGACTCTTTAAGCATCTGCTTATTTATATCCAATTAGCGAGAGATATATATATATATATATATATATATATATATATATATATATATATATATATATATATATATATATACATACATACATACATTTATTATTATTATTATTATTATTATTATTATTGTTTTGGGTCAGGCAGTGTACTTCAAAGTTCAGTAATTCAATATCAAATATGTGCGAGTTATTAAAAGGAGCTTGGCGTCTCTCAAGCAGTTTTGGAAAACACTTGGTATCCTCACAATCAAGCTGGCAGTTCAGTTGCTCACATGGCATGTGACTCATTGATTCCACACAGCTGAAAACAAAAGGCCTGTGAGTTTGACATGCCTACAAGCATCCAGCCAAAGCAGGGTTGGTCCACATGAAACACATTCCACACATCAACTATTAATACAAGACATACTTCACATGTACAGCTGAGAAGCACACGTGATCTGTATGTGTCAATTTGAAATCATGAAAATTAACAAGCACTGCATTAAATGGTGGATCAATTTGCCAAACTGGGTGCGCAATTTAGGGCCGCATTACTAACGATAATAAACATAGCTACAATGCAAGCGATCACTTGTTGTATACATTAATACATGTAAATAATTAAGCAATAAAAGAGCTTTACATACCCGACAGTGAGAAACACTACGACGGTCGCAGCAAAGTAATTGGTCTGATAATATAGTAAATTGCTGATGACTCTGTTATTCCATTTACTAAGATCAGACACATCAGGTTTAGAAAATCGATCAACACTAGGAAAGAAATCCCCCCAGGGTCTCAACGGCGCGATCTCCATCCCTGTCATGATGCTTCCCGATCACTGACAGCTGCCGCACCGACAAACACTGAACAACAAGCGGCCGGAAGCACTGTTCGCGTGAAACGTAAATAACAAAGTAGGCGGGGCCAAGCGACCCCAAAGTTGTTTCTGATTGGCCAGATAACAATTTTAATGTTATAGATTCAAAATAAATTTCAAGGACTGTTTGGAAATGAACAAAGTTGGATTTTAGATCACTCCACTTACTCTAATGAATATAAAATGTTCCTAATAACAAAACAAAATAAATTACATACACTATTCTATTGAAATGTCATATTCATACGAGTAAAACTATTGATACATTTAGGCTTAAGTCAAATGTAATTTTCAAACTCAGAAATTGTGACATCTCATGCCAAATAGAAGATGAACGGGGACATTCAATAAATAATTGCGCAATAGGTTTTTTCACAATTACAAAAAGAGCAATTGTAATCCAGATGAAAACACTCCAGTGTTTCTTTCCCATGGATATATTATGTGAGCATTTTAAAGGATACCTCTTTAGTTTTATTTGTTACACAGTAACTATTAACAATTCCCCAAATATTTTTATCAAAACAAATTTCGATGGTGGGGTAGAAATATTAACAAACAGAGATATAATAATCTGAAAATCATGTTTAAAAGTCAAACCCCATGTCAAAAGGCCTTGTCTGTGAAAATAAGATAATTTAAGAGGTATTTTGTAAACATCAAAACTGCATCTAAGAAAAAAAATGGATACCAGGAAGTTTATAATTATAAGTTTAGGAGGGATGTTCTATTTTTTTTTTAAGTAAGCCAAGGTATGGTTTATAGTTGTTCCAGTTATTTCTAATCCAGTCATTTACATTATTTTCTCTTGATGTTAGGGGCATCCGCAGTATCGCAGTAACAAAAGAAAAGCTATTTTTTTGTCCTTGAACAAAAAAAGGGCTGATTTTTATTTATCGCAAGAAACACATAATTCATGCTCTGATCATAATTTTTGGAGGAATCAGTGGGGACAGGACATTTCGAGGAGTCATGGTCACAGGCCAGGAGGGGGAGTTTCAGGGGGACATTCTAGAGGAATCACATAAGCAATATATTGTAGCTAATAATTATGGTACAAACTGCAAATTGTTATTATTTGATGATTTAGAAAAAATAACCGCAGACCTATCTAAATATTTGAATGCCAAAAATATTCTTGTGGGTGATTTTGATTAGGCCCCAGATGTTAAATTAGACAGTGTGAGTAAGGTTATTTCTGGGGTATGTAATAATTTAGGACTTGTTGATGCCTGGTGAAAAATCAACCCCCATAAACTCATGTATACATGGCAAAATAAGGATTAGTGTAGTCTATAAATCTATAGATGGTTATGTATGGTTAATGTCGGAGGAGATGATAACATTTGTAGATAGCGTTCATATTGATCCATAAGTCTATTCACATTTCTATTAACACTAATGTCAATAAAAAGAACATGAGTAGAAATGGATACTGGATTGTAAACCATTAATTGTTATTAAACGATGATTTTGAGAGTGAAGTTTTAGGTATAATTATAAAATACTTCATACAGGGTTCAAGTACTAATGTGGGCTCATTGGGAACATATGAAATATAAAGTGAGGAGTTTGGCTTTTAAAATTAGTAAATTGATGGCCAAAAATAATAAAGCCATCATCCAAAAAATTACTGTCCTTTGCGATAAAACAGATTTAACAAAGGAAGACGTTCAGTCTTTATTAAAATTACAAGGGGAATTAGACAAACATTATGAGGAAAAGGCAAAAGGTGCTTTCATCTGCTCCAGACGAGAGTAGCTTGAACATGAAAACACAAGGTATTGAAATGTGGCTTGAAACACAAGGTATTTTTTTTCTTTAGAAAAAGAAATGGTGAACGATTATCGATTAATAGCCTAAATTATGCTTAAATAATATTGTAACGTATGAGTAACTGACAATCTCAAAACATAAAAAATAAATACACAATACTAGGAGAAAAGTTTCAGTGTGCTTTTTTGAACCTCTAACATATAGACCAATACTATTAAATTATACACATATCAATAGATGGCCCTTATACTAAGACCCAAAGTTTCCCCCACTACTTGGTGCAGGATGCCAGCTTGAACAGGGCCATGATGATTCACTTTCGGGTCAGAACCGGTGGCAACCTGTGATAGGCGCAACATCAGGACCAATATTACCAATAGTACCTTTTTTCACACTCAGGCTTTTGGAATGCAGAAGTAACATTTTGCAGAGTAAACCTCGACAGCGGTGAATGGGAGACTACAGCAATATTATTTTCACTTACCCGTTTGCTCTAAGACCAAAAGACAAAATCCACTAATACTTTTCAATGACTTTCCAGAAGAGGAAAAAATAAGAGAGTGATGGATTAAGAGGAAGAAGATGCCAAATTTCCTGTCACTCAGCAGCTTTAATATGAACCCCCCTCACATCTGTGGTAATTAATTTTTTAAAACTAATTCCAAGGTAATATAACACAAAGCATAATGTTATAAATCTACATTCAGTATTTAAAAAATGTCTAAAATGAAAAAGTGTGTTAGATTTACGCTAAATAAGGCGTAAACGCCTCATCACAGTCCGTGAAAAAGGTCTATTGTCCTCTCTTCACAGTATAGATGTTTACAGAATAAAAGAGATAGTTTTATAAGGATTGCTGGGGCAGATTTCAATTTGAATTTCAGAAATCCTTTGAATTAATTTATATATTTATATCATAATATATGTTGGCATGTATGTTGTATATGTATATTTTTGGTATTCTGTCACCAAGTTAAATTCCTTGTGTGTGTGTGTGTGTGTGTGTGTGTGTAAGCAAACTTGGCAATAAAGCTCATTCTGGTTCTGATACTTTATTGTGTAGAAATGTAGGCTATGGCTGAGTTTGAAATGGCATACTACCCATACAAGTCTAACTACTTCTAAGTGACCAGACGTCCCCATTTTCCAGTTTTTTTTTTTTTTTTTTTTTGTGGTCCGTCAAAGACTGGAGCTGTGCCCGGAAATGTCCCCGTTTTTCCAGAGTGTACAAGACAGCGTTCATAGTGAAATATTACTATGCAATAAAGCTCGAGCAGCAAAGCCAATACTGTTTATTTTGACCAGTAGAGGGGGCTGCTCGCTGTAGCAGCTTCAATTCATTTGTGTTTATTGACTGATTACTTGGTCAAGCCAGTTTTGCCATTAAGAACTGGACCAGGAAATTGAAGAGAATTATCATCATTGTTATAAGCTTCAAAGTAAGACACATACTAGCCATTTAAGTTATCAAGTTATATTGTTATGTATTTTATAACAGGTTCTGAATTTGGCAGGATTGTATTGAAAGATTGGCCTTCATATATAACATCCTGGTCAAAAGAAGTCAAATTAATCCCTGCAAATGAACAAATAAAATCAACAATTTTATATTTAATTAGTATGTATTGTGTATATTAGCACAGTTGGCCCACCATCCTCTCTCACTCCCTCTTGAAAAGGGAGTGTGTCATCACACAATGACTAAAGAAAACACCTTCTCACATATTTACTCATTTGTTGTTTTAACATATACCCAAAATAAATGTAAAATAAGAATATGACACACAATGACTAAAGAAAACACCTTCTCACATATTTACTCATTTGTTGTTTTAACATATACCCAAAATAAATGTAAAATAAGAATATGACATTAATAACATGGAAAAATAAAAATGTAGAATAAAATATTTGCAAAGAAATCTAGTAGAGTAATTCAGTGTATTACAGCATTGATTACATCATATCTTGCAGGGAAGTGACTGAAAAGGAGCACCATAATACATTAGACTTGATCAAAATAAAGGTGGTAATTAAGAAAAACAGGTTCATACGAGATACGCAAACAGTTAGGTAAAATAGCATTATTATTATTATACAGTATTGAATATCTTTGTTATATGATAAAATGTTTTAGATGCTAAATGTTTACATTTCTTCGCTGTATTTCATGAAATTATGAAGACGCTCAAAGGGCAAGACCCCTGTGCTGTGGAGTCAGCTGCAATATTTCCTCAGTTTACACATGTGTTAGTTCACTTTGAATGCCACAATGTCGTCTGTACAGCATAGAAAATAATGAAGTCATTGAAGATGAAACAGAAGAGCATTAAAAATGATCATCTTTACCTCCATGTTTGAATTTCATTGAGACAAAATCTACAGTATTCAATAGAGCGTGATGTACCACACCATAAAAAGTATTTGCATGATTTGTTAAGTTTATATTTTTGCCAGATACACTTAGATTTACTCATTTGTAAGGTAAATCTAAAAGAAAGATAATTCCATTACTTGCAAGTTTACAAGACTTTTTTATTTCAAATTATTTATTTAATTATCAAATTTTATTTTAAATGAACTCAAAATTTTAAGGCAACGAGGTTACTTTTTAAAGTTTAACCAAAATAATTTCTTACAGTGCATACTACAGCACATTATCACATTCACCATGGTCAAAATACATCAAATCCGACTTGTCCCACTTTTTAATAAATAACGTGAAATTTCAATGACCTATTAATGTCCTTAAAATGTCCCCGTTTTTTATTTCAGAAATCTGATCACCTTAGTGTACAGGGTTGGGAGAATTACTTTTGAAATGTAATCCACTACAAATTACAGAATACATGCTGTAAAATGTAATTTGTAACGTATTTCATTAGATTACTCAAGGTCAGTAATGTATTCTAAATACTTTGGATTACTTCAGCACTGGTAGATTTTTTCACTTGTTTTGACAGTAAAAATGCCAGTATAGTAAAACAATATACACATGTTAAAAATACATTCTCTGAAAAACCTAAATAACTTATGCAGTGTTGTTTCTAAAACAAGATCAATGAAATTGATAATGTTTTAAGGATTTTTTGATATTTTTACAGGAAAACAATACAAAAATTATTATCAAGAATGTGATTTTTGACCTAATATCAAAGAAAAAACAAATTATGATCCAATGTGAATTTTCTTGATAAATAAATATGATGGTGTCTGGTAACATGTGCATGTAAAATGGATAGAAATAGTGTGACGACCTGTGTCTTTAATGGGGTTGTCCCCAGTATTGGATGGATGACTCCGCCCTCTTACCTGATTGCATCGGTGACACCTGCTGCCAACTTCCTTTTTGCCCTTTTAAGAGAAGCAAGACGGATGGCAGAGGGCAAGCGGGCGGCCTATTTGATTGGATTGGTTTTTGATATTTGTTTGGTTATGTTTCTTTTGCATGCATCACGACACCATAGCATATTACATTTCCACACATTCACCTAGCATGACACTACTGACGCCTGTCTGCTGCATTACACAGTTTTTGTATAAATTTTCCTTGTGTTAATAAATAACTTTCTTTAAAAGTTTGGTTTTCTCGTGTGTCCCAATTTTGTTGCGTCCCTTTTGAGCCATGGGGCGTAACAAATAGCATTTTAGCTGAGCGTAAAGCTGCCAATTTACACAAGGTTTATTTCTATTTCATCTGCTCCAAACTTACTTCAAAGTTACTTCTCTGTCTGCTTGTATGAATTTATAAGAAAGTGTTTCACCGCTGTTCAAATGCACTTTTGGTCTCATCATTTATATGTATAAATGTTTTCCATCTGAAAGCACTAAATGTTAAATGAATCAAATGACAATAAAATGCAAAGTAATATCTTCAGTAATCTAAATACATTTTTGAATGTAACTGTATTCTAAATACCAATGATTTAAAATGTAACTGTAGTGAAATACAGTTACTTATATTTTGTATTTTAAATATGTAATCCCATTACATGTATTCTGTTACTCCCACCCCTGTGTGTATGGCAGAAATGTATGAGTAGTATGGTAGTATGTAGTTCCTGAGACTTGACTGCGGCTCAGCGGAGGAGCTTTCTGAGCTGACATGCGTGCCCTGGAGGAACACCAGCATTAAACTCATGTGAAACAGTTATTAGAAAGCTACATATGCCTATATGAAGCCAGATATAGAGAGGGCTGGGTTTATTTATCAAAAGAATTAAACAAAAACAATATTAATAGTAGTAATAATACATCATTATTAATAATAGTTATAACAACCAATTAAAATATACAAATTTTTTAAGATAAAAGTGAGATTAAAACTGACATTTGGAAATATTTATTTTAGAGGTTAGAGTATATCATTCATTTAAGACAGAAGAGAAAAATAATAGGAAGCCATCAAATGTAATAATTTATTTACCAGACAAATAATTAAGAATATCATAACATTTTTAATTATCAACGGTGTAATAATTATTAAACTATTATTATTTATAATTAATTGTGTTACATAAATTATAAATGTACCTGTAAATATTTATCCAAGTAATTTTTACTTTGAAACTTGTACATTTAGAGCATGTTAAATGGATTGTTCATTTAATCAGCCTCATGCCATCCCAGATGTGATTGACTTTATTCTGTTGAATACAAACAAAGATTTTTAGTAGAATATTTCAGCTCTATAGGTCCATACAATACAAGTGAATTGTGACGAGAACTCCAAAATCTTCAGTCAGCATAAAAGTAATCATCAGACTCCAGTGGTTTAATCCATGTCATCTGAAGCGATCCAGTTGGTCTTGTGTGAGAACAGACCAAAATGTGACTCATTTTTCACTGTATATCTTGTCATTGCAGTCTCTAGGCACAATAATTATTTCAAGCTCGATTACACTTCCTAGTGCTTGCAGTGTGTTAGATGGCGCAATAGGAAGTGTAATCGAGCTTGAAATCATGATCGCCAAGAATACTGTTGTCGAGATACATGAAAAAGAAGTTACATTTTAGTCTGTTCTCACACAACACCAGCTGGATTGCTTCAGAAGACATTGATTAAACCACTGGAGTCGGATGGATTACTTTTATGCTGACTTAATCTCCTTTTCGAAGCTTTTGGATTTCTGGTCACAATTCACTTGCATTGTATAGATCTACAGAGCTGAGATATTCTTCTAAAAATCTTCATATTTGTTCAGCAGAAGAAAGAAAGACACACATCTGGGATGGCATGAGGGGGAGGAAATGATGAGAGAATTTTGGGTGAGCTAACCCTTCAATTGCAGCTTAAACATGTATTAAATAAATGATTTGTTAATGGATCATTTTATTGTTGAACATAATTAACATTTTTTACATTAATTAAATAAATCTATATATGTCTATTTATTTGTTCATTTGCAAATTGGTATACTTATTCACATGTTTATTTTCAAATTAATAGGCTAATAACTTTCTTCATTCTTATTTATTGGCACTCTACGGCTTCAATAATTCTTAAGAGAAAAGCTGAGGTGTGGGAATATCTAAAAAAACAAAAGGATAATGTACAGGGGTGGAATGAGATTCAGAGTCATGAAAGACCTGAGGTTTGTGCGTCCATAAAGAGGACAAAAATATCCACGTCAAAAAACTGCCATAATAATATTGTATATTAATATTATTTTCCACATTCAATAAGTTAAATTATCCAACATCAGTCCTGATCATAACTACCAAATACTTATTTATTTTCAGGATTTTAACACCTTAAATGCCAGTCTGTTTATATAATGCCGCTGTTTTTTACACACAAATTTCTCAATACACACATACAACACACACTCTGACATCCATACAACACACACACACACACACACACACACACATACAAAACACACTCTGACATCCATACAACACACACACACACATACAAAACACACTCTGACATCCATACAACACACACACACACACACACACATACAAAACACACTCTGACATCCATACACTCACACACACACACACACACATACAAAACACACTCATACAACCATACAACACACCCCACACACACACACAAACACCACCCCACAACCACACACACACACACACACATACAAAACACACTCTGACACCAAACAACACACACACCACACAAAACACACTCTGACATCATACAACACACACACAACACACACAAAACACACTCTGACATCCATACAACACACACACACACACACAAAACACACTCTGACATCCATACAACACACACACACACACACACACACACACACAAAACACACTCTGACATCCATACAACACACACACACACACACACACACACACAAAACACACTCTGACATCCATACAACACACACACACACACACACACACACACACACACAAAACACACTCTGACATCCATACCAACACACACACACACACACACACACACAAAACACACTCTGACATCCATACCAACACACCCAGACACACGCACACACACGCACACACACAAAACACACTCTGACATCCATACCAACACACACACGCACACACATACAAAACACACTCTGAAATCCATACCAACACACACACACACACACACATACAAAACACACTCTGACATCCATACCAACACACACACACACACACACACACACACACGCACACACACATACAAAACACACTCTGACATCCATACCAACACACACACACACACACACACACGCAAAACACACTCTGAAATCCATACCAACACACACACACGCACACAAAACACACTCTGACAACCATACAACACACACACACACACACACACACACACACGCACACACACACAAAACACACTCTGACATCCATACAACACACACACACACACACACGCACACACACACAAAACACACTCTGACATCCATACAACACACACACACACACACACACACAAAACACACTCTGACATCCATACAACACACACACACACACACACACACACATACAAAACACACTCTGACATCCATACCAACACACACACACACACACACACTCACACTCACACGCACACACACACAAAACACACTCTGACATCCATACCAACACACACACACACACACACACGCACACACACAAAACACACTCTGACATCCATACCAACACACACACACACACACACACACACACACACACACGCGCACACACGCAAAACACACTCTGACATCCATACCAACACACACACACGCACACAAAACACACTCTGACATCCATACAACACACACACACACACACACACACACAAAACACACTCTGACATCCATACCAACACACACACACACACACACACACAAAACACACTCTGACATCCATACCAACACACACACACACACACACTCACACACACACACAATTTTATCTGCATCATTTATTCAATTGGCCTGCAGTGCTCTATAATACAACTAACAGAAAATAGCATGTATTTGCTCCATAGGCTAAACATGAGAAAATATTTTAAAAATATATTTTGAAGTCAGGGCTCCAGAATGACATCACAATACCATAGAATTCATGATTTTATGCTTTAATGGCACTGGGATCAAATATTGCAGTTTTAACGGGTTTCAATGGGGACAAATTTTTCCTGAAGGTTCTGAGTGTGGCTATTTTGTGTACACAGTGTATTTTAGATGTATTATGGGAACTGAGACTGAAATATCAAAGTTCCACCAAATATACACACCTTTAGCAAACTTTATGCCATTGGCATTAACACATGATTGAAAACACGAAAATTAAAAAGACAAAAATGTCCTGAATGTCGCACAAGGTTTAAAGGGCTACCCTAATCATTAAAGCTGAAGTGTGTGACTTTATCTGTGTTGAAATAGTTTCTCCTAGCCCAGCTTAATACAGAGACAACTATAAGTAAACCATTCGTAGGTTAATTTTCTCAAAAGCTGTAAATGGCATGTTTCTGTGGCACTATAAAAAATGTTGTTTTGTTGACCCGTCCTTAGGTTTAACACAGCAACACAGACTCCGCTAATGGAGCGCAACAGTCTGGTTCCGAAAGTAAAAATCCCATTTATTTATCCCATACATTCATTGTTTTTAAACTATAATTTATAAAACTTTGAAGATATACCTACCACAAGCTACGAGGTTGTTCATCAATAGTATATGTTTCCATAAAAGCCACGTGTCTGCGTTATTTCAACGTCATTGTTTTAAAATCATGTTTGATAGCGGAATTCATGGTACACAACTACATTACCCATGGTACAGCAGAGAAAGATCCACAAATCAGGATTGTAGTCTGTGCTCTCATGAAAGTCATTAAGTACGCAGCAATGTACCTCTGTCTTTATATCTTATTTTCCTTCAAAGTCTGTTATGTTGTGGTTCACCTCAGAGCTGGTTGGTTTGTTTCATGACTCACAACTCTTTAATGGAGGATTTTAATGAAAAGTGTATGGAAGAAATTCATGGGGAAAACACTTACGGAACCCAGACTGCTGAGGGCACTGTTGAGGGGACTATCTGTTCATTTAATCAACAGAAGATTGAAAGCTAAATTAAGAAAGCTGTCTGAAAACAAACATTTATTTTGCAGTTTAGTTTGGTGGTGCATAAATTACACACTTCAGCTTTAAAATAAGATAAACCCCATAAATTAAATATGGGTGATATAATAAGCAAGATTGAATAGTGCTATTAATATGATCCCTCTTTTAAAACAACAAAATATGACTGGTTGAGATTGTGTGGTAACACTTTACAGTAAGTTTGCATTCAGTAATATGAACTAACAATCAACAATATATATTTTAAAGCATTTTATTAATCTTAGTTAATAAAAATACAATTGTTCATGTTAGTTTATAGCGCACTAACACTACAGATTTAAAAAAAATGTGTTACTCTATTCTGAAATCAACATTAACTAAGATTAACAAATGCTGAAACATTATGGTTCATTGTTAGTTCATGTTAACTAATGTTGTTTATGTCAACAAATGGAACCTTGTTGTAAAGTGTTACCGATGGTGTTTTATAGTTGTTTTAGCAAACTCAAACCTGGATGTAAAACAGCGTATATAAAACCCTGTCATGATAAAGTTTAACTAGTTGGACAGGACCACCAACCAATGACTTCAACAGGTTTTAAATGCTTGGAATCATTTGTGTAAATAGTGAAAAGCCATTTTCTTGTTGCATGTTAATGTTAAAAGTTTTATTTTAAGATATTTTATTTGCATTCTTTCAAATTGCATTTATTCTTTCCCATGCACAGTCCATAATGTGCTCTTTTAGAAAATTTAGTTTCACCGGTGGTACATTTCTGTATTATGAACAAATAAACAAAATGACTCACAGTGGGGTTAAGCAAAAGGTTTAATTAAAGGACAAACATTCAAAAAGCATCACACAGAATTGCATAAATACATATATGAATAACATTCTATATTAAAAAAAAAAAACTTTATCTCAACATAAAGGCAAGCATCAGAAAAGTAACTACATGTAATATGTACAAGCATGGTTGAAAATAATTTAATATGTTTTGTGTATCTGTTGTGATATCTGAAAAGGCTTTGGCGCATCTTTTAATTTCACAAATATCTGAATGTATATGCTAATCAGACTCTGTCCAAATACATGTATAAATAAATGTATATACACACACACACACACACACACACACACACAAATAATGAACAATTAAGCCACATCATAAACACCACAGTTGTCCGTTAGTCTCTTATGTGAAGAAAAAAAGAAAAGAAAGGGAGGGTGTGAGAAATTTGTCATTTTCACGTTTGCGTTTTTATCCTTCGGGATTCCACAAGTCAAAATGAAAAACAAAGACCTATAATTCAGGTTTTCATTGTTTAAATTACTTTGTTTTAACCCCAAATGAAATAACACACCACTACAAATTAAAAAAGTATCCCACTACAAGTTTTTTTTTTAATGGTGTTGATCATTTGCAGTCTCACTTTACAACACCTAAAATGGTAGAAATGTTCCCCCACACAGTATAAAAATAATAAACCAATAAAACAGGAAAATATTTATATGCTCTAAATAATGTTCATCTCTTAAGTTTTTCCAACTCTATAAAAATAGTTTAAAAATCTGACATATTCAGTACTGAATTATTCTATATAATTTTCAACACATTTTCTTTTTGTCTTTAGTTTGCTGAACATCAGACAGCAATACGATTCTTCTGTAAATGTGTGTGTGTGTGTGTGTGTGTGTGAGTGCAAGTGTGTTTGTGAGTGCGAGTGTGTGTGTGGGGTTTCATTCAAATGTCTAAGATAACATTTTAAAGAAGAACCAGCACCAACTTGAATCTCAGGAATCAGATTTTCAATTAAACCAAAGCTTAATGTTTTTTTATTACTGTCTCCGTAAGGGCATTTAGACAAAACATTTGATGTACTACCTTTTATAGCCCAAATGGCATACTTTTAAAACCCTGAATTGAGAGCCACCAAGGTGGTGAATCTCACAAAACCTTTCACAAACATGTAAAGGTATTATTTCAAGTAAAAAAAATAAAAAAAATAATAATAATATTTGGAGTAAATTGAGCTTCTTTGGGTGCAGTGTGACATATTTTCATGGCAATACATTGGACGCAAGTGTGTAAATGCATGTGAAAACGCTTACAAAGGCATTACGAAATGATTGAAATTGGCAGTTTGCGTCTTGCTTTCAAAAGAACCTTAAAGCCAGAACATTTGAACAGACATGTTATAGTGCCTATAGTATTATTTCTGCTATTAAGCAACAAACCGTACAGCGAGACGATTCTTTCATAGATCACAACATGCACACATGTGCACGGCCATTTCAACATGTTAAAAGAATATTAAAAGTAACCTCTCTTCACCCACAGGCAAATAAACTCATAACAGGGACATCAACAGTGCTTTAACTGAGAAGACTGCAGCTTCTACTGTTCTTATCTTAAGGACACTTAAAGAATATGGTTTCATGTGAACTGCTGCAGCAGCCCCATTCATGTTGACAGACATAGACAGGCATGGACATCAAAGTTATAGATACATAAAGTGATACATAACAGAGAACAGACCACCCAAACTAAAGGAGGAAGGTCACAGAGAATGTGTGTAGTAAAACAGCTCATGATCCATTATCTTTCACTTAGCAACAGCTTTTCAGAGTTTCATAAACATCAAACAATCTCTCTCCTTGGTTGAAAATGTTTCACTAATTTCAAAGTTTTTTTTTTTTTTCCCAAAAGGCTGGCTTCCTTTGCATGAAAAATAAAATCTGCCATTACACAATAATTAGCTCCAATGCTCTATCACATATTTACAACTGAAAACAACAGTGATATCACTATCGATGCATATGGATTACATCAGTAAAACATGGTAGCCATGATAAGCACCAAACATTTTAATGGTCCTCTGTTACCATGGTAAAATACAAAAAAAAAAAAAAAAAAGAAAAAAAGGGGGGGGGGGGGGGGGGGCATATTTACTCTTAAAGAAACTCATCATACACTGCACCATCCAAGGCCTGCAGGGGGAGCCCTTATACAACAAAATCTACTGTGACCACTGTTGCTAAAGAATTTTCCACGCATTCAAACACTTATATGAAGACCCTAAATGACGTTGTCCTAAATGTATCATCCAAGCATGCAGGGGGAGACTTTACAACCTGCTTTACCTCTAAAATTAATTCCGGCAAAAGGTTCTCCTCAAACAGCATTCAAATGCAATCAAACACCAAAACAAGACCCTAAATCAAGGCATCATCCAAGCCTGCAGGGGGGGGGGGCTTCATCCAATTAGTTATGCCGCAACCAGTCGCTAAACTTTACCGCCAAAAAAATTGCCCATTGTACAAAGGGGACTCAGTTTGTTCCTGGGAGGCAGCACACTAATCCTAAACATATGGAGCCTGTAAAGCAGAGTACCTTGCATGGAACAACCATAGGCACATTTCTTCCAGCACGCCAAGATTCTCCTTAAATGGCATTCAAACACTGAAATTATACTCTAAAATCATTTATCTGTTTCATCCAAGCCTGCAGGGGGAGCCTTAATGCAATTAGCACTACAACGACCGCTGGCACAACAAACTATGTCGTCTAAACATTTCCTCAAACGGCATTCAGAAGCAAACACTGAAATGAGACCCTTCAAAACAAACTCTGCCAAGACCATTTTCACTGCAATCACATAAAAAGGCTCTACTTAAAAAGCATTCAAATGCAATCGAACACCAATACAAGACTCTAAATTAAGTTGTTGGCATCATCTAAACCTGCAGGGGGAGCTCTTGTCAAATTAGCGCTACTGTGGCCAAGGTCACTAAAAACTATGCCAGCAAAAGATTCTCCTCAGTTCAAACACATTTGAAAACTGAAAACAAACCCTAAAATGGTTGCTCTTACTCTCGATTTCTAAAAAAAAAATTACACATCTGAGGTCATTTAAAAGCTATATAAAAACACAACAGATTTGTATAGCAGTTTTTAACAGTCCTTTGCCACCTCAGCTTCTTTTTATTGACGTAATATATTCTAACAGAGCTTCATAGTAGCGAAAAGGACTGAGGGCCTAAAGGTTGACAATTAAAAAAGGACACTTTTCAAATGCTTCCAATCACACTAAGTGTTTCATACAAAGCATAGTAACAATGCCGGCATAAATGTGTAAGCATCAGGGCTGAGTTTTCAGGGTATAAAATGGTTCTTTGTATCAAGATGAACACAACCCTTACAAAAACATTCTGACAAACTTGCCTCCCACTCACTCGCTTGCGATTCACCGCAAATGTTTGCAGCTCTTCACAGGTAGTCGTGAACCAGCAGCAAACCTTTGGTGACAATGAAGAGCTTACTGCAAAGCTCATTTGCATGTGAAAATATTGATTGGGAATTTGCGGCAAGTTTGCCAGAACTCTCGATTTTTGTAAGGGAATTCAGTTAGTGAACCTGGGATGCCCTTATATCATGCACCAGCAACACAGTGCAACATCCTTTTTTGAGCAATAATTTCTTTGTAGCATTCTCTGCAAATCATAAAAGCTTGTCATGAGATAATGGACATCATGAATATAAATTTATAGTGCTTTTTAAAAATGCAAACAGGAAAAACAGGAGAAAATTAAAGGTTGAACCATGCTGTAAACTAAGTTCCTTAGTTTGTTCCTGTGGTTCTTTGCTTTGTAAACATATCTGTTTCATGGAGTTCAGAGTAGAAACAGAGCATCACATTTCGGGCACCTGCTGACTCTTTGCTCTTATGACGATTTAGATTTTCTTGCTCTTGGTGATGTCTTGTAATCTGGTTTAATGACTCCATTGACTGAACCTGTCAGTAAGAAAAGCTTTGTTAAAGACAACTTTTAAAAATATATATATATCTTTAGTGTAATAATTGTAAACACATGAATGAGGCACAATGCGATAGATTTACATGGAAGAGATCGCTTGTTGATTTTACTTTTGGTCCTAACCAGATGGGAATTTCGATGACTTGTTGTTTACATAGAGTGCAACTGTCAGGATTCTGAAATCCATTCATTTCCTCCATGGGTAAATTAATCTTTAATGCTAACTCATAAACCTTTATAGACAAACCTACCATGAGCTCAAGTTTTTTTATCGATTGTACAGGTGCTGGTCATATAATTAGAATATCATCAAAAAGTTGATTTATTTCAGTAATTCCATTCAAAAAGTGAAACTTGTATATTATATTCATTCATTACACACAGACTGATATATTTCAAGTGTTTATTTCATTTAATTGTGATGATTATAACTGACAACTAATGAAAATCCCAAATTCAATATCTCCGAAAATTAAAATATTACTTAAGACCAATACAAAAAAAGGATTTTTAGAAATGTTGGCCAACTGAAAAGTATGAACATGAAAAGTATGAGCATGTACAGCACTCAATACTTAGTTGGGGCTCCTTTTGCCTGAATTACTGCAGCAATGCGGCGTGGCATGGAGTCGATCAGTCTGTGGCACTGCTCAGGTGTTATGAGAGCCCAGGTTGCTCTGATAGTGGCCTTCAGCTCTTCTGCATTGTTGGGTCTGGCGTATCGCATCTTCCTCTTCACAATACCCCATAGATTTTCTATAGGGTTAAGGTCAGGTGAGTTTGCTGGCCAATTAAGAACAGGGATACCATGGTCCTTAAACCAGGTACTGGTAGCTTTGGCACTGTGTGCAGGTGCCAAGTCCTGTTGGAAAATTAAATCTGCATCTCCATAAAATTGGTCAGCAGCAGGAAGCATGAAGTGCTCTAAAACTTCCTGGTAGACGGCTGCGTTGACCTTGGACCTCAGAAAACACAGTGGACCAACACCAGCAGATGACATGGCACCCCAAACCACCACTGACTGTGGAAACTTTACACTGGACTTCAAGCAACATGGATTCTGTGCCTCTCCTCTCTTCCTCCAGACTCTGGGACCTTGATTTCCAAAGGAAATGCAAAATTTACTTTCATCAGAGAACACAACTTTGGACCACTCAGCAGCAGTCCAGTCCTTTTTGTCTTTAGCCCAGGCGAGACGCTTCTGACGCTGTGTCTTGTTCAAGAGTGGCTTGACACAAGGAATGCGACAGCTGAAACCCATGTCTTGCATACGTCTGTGCGTGGTGGTTCTTGAAGCACTGACTCCAGCTGCAGTCCACTCTTTGTGAATCTCCACCACATTTTTGAATGGGTTTTGTTTCACAATCCTCTCCAGGGTGCGGTTACCCCTATTGCTTGTACACTTTTTTCTACCACATCTTTTTCTTCCCTTCGCCTCTCTATTAATGTGCTTGGACACAGAGCTCTGTGAACAGCCAGCCTCTTTAGCAATGACCTTTTGTGTCTTGCCCTCCTTGTGCAAGATGTCAATGGTCGTCTTTTGGACAGCTGTCAAGTCAGCAGTCTTCCCCATGATTGTGTAGCCTACAGAACTAGACTGAGAGACCATTTAAAGGCCTTTGCAGGTGTTTTGAGTTAATTAGCTGATTAGAGTGTGGCACAGAGCTGTTTGGATCATGGCTTCATTCTCTTCTGTGAAGGATTTTATGAAATCCATATGGGAAGAATGAATGGGAAATCTACTTCCAGAAACAAAAATGGCTGAAAAAGCTACTGTTGTACTCTATTTCTGTAGCACTGTGCCGAGTAGTCCCTCCCACATTTAAATCTCATTGGTCCAGCTTATAATTGGCTGCGTTTGTCACATCACACAACACTTTCACACAACACTTTCACATCTTGTCGCATCGCATCTGATTAGGACACAGTTTAACTTTTCACACACGGAGGATATAATGTTATCTTTCTAAATGCAAAAAGTAAAACATTCTGAAGAGACTCACCCCGAGTGTCCTTCTTGCTGGGTCTGCTTTTTGGGCTGACGGCTTTCTTCTTGCTAGCCTGGATTTGAGTTTGTTCTCTCCACTTCTTTAGCTGGAAATTGATAAATTTCCACATCATCCAGGCCTGGGTCAGGCAGATGGCTGACAGGCAGGTCATCCTGAGAGAGGAGAGCCCATCAAATCACACATATTACTATTTATTTATATATAGTACTGGCAATAAAATAAAATAAGATTTAACGACACCAGTGTTTCTGCAGTACAGTAGTACAGAGTACTGCCTCAATTGGAGCCTACTTACACACAGTTGCTTTCAAATGCTCACGTTTATTTCAGTGCGTGCGCTGTTACTCCTTTTACACCACAATGGTGCTGATTTTGGTATCAGAGTTTGACCGGAGGAAGCGAGAAGTGATCAGAAGAGGAGCGGTAAATTAAATTGAATTTACTTTTTATTTTTTTATTACGGTTCTTAAAGTGCTATTTTTTATTTTTTTTTTTACTTACAGTACAGTAGCTGAATGGCATGGGTTTAGCATATTACCCATTTTTGCAATGGTATCAAAACAGGTATTGAGAATTGTGAAATTTTACTGGTACTGACTACAAAAATGTTGGTATTGTGACAACCCTAGTCTTAAAGCATAGAAGAACAAATAGCCCAAACTATGCAAAACAGAATTAGAATAAAAAAAATTTTAAAAAAAGTATATTACCAAATATGTCTCATTTGAACCACTGAGGCTAGCAAGTGGACAATATCATTAAGGGCTTTTCAAACTGTGGTTAACCCCGGGTTATCGTGTTTTTAACCCCTGCTTATGTAACGTTTCACACTTGTATTTTTGAAAGGTTGTTCGCACCACTTTTAACCGGGGATATATGAAACCTTTCTCATGAGTTAGCGCTGTATTGCTGTGCCAAATGTATACAGTTGGAAAAAATGCAGTGTCAGAATATTACAGAAAGTTGAGCAACACTCAATCAATCATATAATGCCTCAGTACTTACATCATTTAATATTCACACGCAGTTTACAGTCTCCTTCTGAGGGAAACCGGTAAGATGAGGATGGACTGTCAAATGTGATAACAGGTGTGACAAGACAGTATTCGTTTTGTGTGCATTTCGTGCCATATTTCAGAAGATGAAAGGCAAAGAGTTGATTTACTTGCCAACATTTCGACAGCAGAGCAGCTCCATTGACAGGTTGCGTGTCCGTCGAGAGATGCATTCATCCAATCATTGTTATTGACACCGCAAATATGCAAAAAAGGACGTTAACCCGGGGTTTCCGAATGTACAGCGTGAAACCTTTACATCTTTACAAATCAAACGAAGTCTTTGGCCATTGTGTCTTGTTCTCTTAGATTCTCACAGCATAAGCAATGCGTTTGGAATACAGTTTTGTTAAGAGCCAGGTATTTTCCTTGCAACAGTCTGGTTCCAGAAGACAAAAATACCATTCATTTCTTGTATAGACTAATTGACTTTCAACACTAACTTATAAACCTTCAAAAGACAGACCTACCATGAGTTCAGAGGTTGTTCATCGACGGCATATGCTTCCATTGAAGCCATCAGTCTGGGTTATTTCAACTTCATTGTTTAAATATAGTCTTTAATTGTGGAACAACTAGATTACCCATGTTCTAGCTAATCAGAGAACCACAGCCAACAAAGCCTGCGATATAAGTCCGGATGTGACTGGCTACTCCCATGACGCAATCTGAATGACACAAACGAGTAGCTCTCCCTGCACTCTCAAACTACTTGTATATTAGTGTTTATCAGAATATTTTTTATCAACAAATGTAAACTATACTGTTTGTATACTTTATTATCAACAACCTATTTCCATATTTTTATATTCGAATACGTCATTTGCAATGCTTATGGGATTGTAGTTCGTGCCCTCATGAAAGATGGTAAGTGCACAGACTTGTATTTTCAAATACTTTTTTGCCTTAAAACAAAGTCTGTGATGTTGTGATTCACCTCGGAGCTGGTTGGTGTGGAAGAAATAAATGGGAAAAATATTTACGGCACCCAGACTGCTGAAAAAGTGGGCGGGCAATGTTGCACTCTATAAACAATATAACACAGGGTTGTTTTGCTTATATTTATATTGTTTATGGAACTCTTTTGTGGACTTAGGTGATTTAAAAATCTGGTGACCAGTGATGTGGCTTTTTTCCCCTAACTGAATAAAGTCTTTAATTGCAAATATAATTAGAATTGTGGTCATATTTAAGTGAAAATTGTTATTCATTTTTTCAGCTGTTGACAGCACTACTGTGAATAGTGTTTAATAACAACCTTGACTTCAACGACCACAATGCAATAACATAAAGCACAGTGAGGTATAGATATTCAAAACTACAATACTAAAATCGTCAGTGGCATGGTCAGACTAATCGCAGGCGCTACGACGCATTTCAAACCTGCTTGAAATCTGGCCAATGAGTTGTCATGTGTGTGTCTTCACAAATGAGAGACAGGCTAGAAGCAACAGCTAATCAAAAACAGAGAGAGAGAGCAAGAGGAGAGCAATACATTGAGAATCAGAAAAAAATAATAATACAAAAAATACAAACATAAAATAAAAGATACGTTTGTGAATGAATTTCAGGAGTGTATATTTAAGACGTGTTTTGTGCGATCCTTTTGATTCGCTGCCGGTTACATGCAGAATTTAAAGGAAATAATCGTCCGATCTGAAAATGTAAAAGGGCATACATTTAAATACACAAGAACTTCCCAGATCTTCTTCCATATGCCTGATATCAACATGCACTGACACAGATGAGAAGCATCTAACAGTTAATACAGGTGTTCCACTAAAATAACTCTAAACGTCAAACACTTTTTTCTTCTTTTACATTTTGCGCTTTATTATAATGCAGTAAAACACTGACATAATGATAATGAGTATTCCAGAGATACATGTAATAAAAAACAAACATGTGAGTGTTCCCATCTGACCAACCTGACTGTAAGCACGTTGAAGTTTCCTTCTGCTAAGGAGAATCCCTGATTATCTGTGCGGGACAGGCCAAAACCGAACGTCAGAACTGAGACTGTGAGTGTCAGAAGACGAGTGATGACAAACAGAAGAGCCCAGAGCGTGAACCTGAGAGAGAAACACAGGGTCATTTACTCATCACCTCAAAAATTATCTCTGGCGAGGAAGTCCAACAGAGTGGGGAAATGACCTGGGCACTTTATGGCCAAAAGTATGTGGAACACCCCCTTCTAAATAATGGATTTGGCTATTCCAGTCCAATGAGGACAATTAGTTCTAGACAATTAGTGCTTCTAAATTTGTGACAAGTGTTTGTGGAACCCCTTTTCTGTTCCAGCATGACAATGCAACTCTGCACAAAGAGAGGTCCATATAGAAATAACTGGGGATGTGGAACGTTTATTGTGGCTCAAACTTTATAAAGTGTGTAATGAATATGGAATAGAAATTAAACGGAATAAAAAGCATAAATATCAGAAAACACAAAATACCCACATTAACTAAATTTATGTCAGTTATTGCACCATACAACTACCATATACATCAGTAACATTTAAACAGCTAAAAATATTCCAGGATGTTCAAATCTGTTAATAAAGCTAAGCTCGAATATTCAACATGACCAAATGCCAGTAAATAATAGTAACATCACTTTGCAGTAATGATTTTGGTCAGCTAAAATGCTGGAAAATAAAGTCCTGACCATGTATATGCAGAATGATTTGAGGGCTGAAGATAGGAAGTGAACAAACCCCTTCTGCTTGTTTTCATCACTGAAGTAGAAGAGTCGTGAGGCGTGAAACAGCAGCTCCACCAGGTAATGTGGCACCAGAAGAACTAGACCCAGACGGTGGAGACTGAGAGAAAACATACAAAACATGAGTTATGCTCACTCACACGCACATGTCCATAAACATTTTCTTTATGATTTAGGTCCCCTACGGAGATGGAGCCATTGTTGGCGCACTCATTTGCCAGGTAAATAGCTATGACTTGATGATGATCAACTTTAAAAACTGTGAATGAATCATACATTGAGATATACTAACTAACATGTGAGACTTAAATAGATAGATCAACCAAAAAGTAAAATTGTCCCATCATTTACCCTCATGCAGTCCCAGATGTGTATGTCTTTCTTCTGCTGAACTCAAATCAAGATTTTTAGAAGAATATTTCAGCTCTGTAGGTCCATTCAATGCAAGTGGATGGTGACCAGAACTTTGAAGGTAAAAAAGACCATGAAGGCAGAATAAAAGTAATCAATAAGACTCCAGTGGTAAAATATATATCTTTAGATATATAGATATAATAAGATAGGCGTAGGTGAAAAACAGATCAATATTTAAGTCCCTTTTACTATAAATTCTCCTCCCTGCCCAGTAGGTGGCGATATGTACGAAGAATGTGAATTGCCAAAAACACAAGAAGAACATGAAAGTAAAAATGGACATTGATTGTAAAAAGGATGTATTGATTTGTGTATTAGCAGCACCTATCATATTGCTTCTGATTATATGGATTTAACCACTGGAGTGGTATGGATTATTGATTTTTTGGACCTTCAAAGTTCTGTCCACCATTCACTTGCATTATATGGACCTACAGAGCTGAAATATTATTCTAAAACACTTTGTATTCAGCAGAAGAAATAAAGTCATACACATCTGGGATGGCATGAGGGGGAGTAAATACTGAACTTTCATTTCTGGGTGAACTGTGCCTTTAAGGTCTATTCTTTCAATCCACCATTTACAGTTACAATTAATTCAGTAGTTTTATTTATTTATTTACGTATTTATTTCATTTTGACAGGTCTATTGTAAATGCTTCGGTTTCATATTTTTCTTATTTTACACAAAAATATTCATCACAAATTATATTAACAGCACAAAATGTAAATAAAAAGTGAAGTATGGTATGCCGCCCTTTTGATTTAATGACAGCTGAATGCTGAAAAACAGCAAATGAAACAAAATCACATATCTTTTTTTTTATTTTTATCCCTTTTACTCCCAAATTTGGAATGCCCAATTCCCACTACTTAAAGGTCCTCGTGGTGGCGCGGTTACTCGCCTCAATCCGGGTGTTGGAGGCCAAATCTCAGTTGCCTCCACTTCTGAGACCGTCAATCCTCACAGCATGTGGAGGCTCGTGCTACTCTCCACGGTCCACACACAACACACCACACGCCCCATTGAGAGCGAGAACCACTAATCACCACCACGAGGAGGTTACCCCATGTGACTCTACCCTCCCTAACAACCGGGCCAATTTGGTTGCTTAGGAGACCTGACTGGAGTCACTCAGCACGCCCTGCATTTCAATTTTCAAATATCAGCAGATTAATTGGTCATGCTGATTTATTGGTCATATGATTCACCCTGAAATAAGAAAAAACTCACTTGAGGACATAGGCACCAACAATGTGAAAGGTATAAAGGCAAATGTAGTACAACTGACGAGGAATATCTTCCTAAAATCAAGAACAAGAAATATCTTTTGTTAATTATAAATAGCATCTCAAGAACCATATAGCCTAGTATAGAAAAACAAATCTTTCCATTCAAAATGCATGTGGCCTTACCTTTCGTACTTTCTGAAAATACAGCTCAGGAAGTGCATGGAACCAGTAAGCTATCTGACAGATATAGAAAAACTTCACCTGGAAACTAAGAGACAGAACAAGGGTTGTAGGTCAGTTTTTGAGCATAGATAGTGTATATAATAATGTGCTGTGACAAATACGTAACAGACCACGACAAGAAGAATATCAAAATTCACAAAAGGAGGTAGATCCTTTTCCTATTTGGCTCCTAAACTATGGAATAATATTCCAAAGATGGATCGGGATGCTCTCTTTATGTCTAGACTAAAGACTCTTCTTTTCAGACAGGCTTACAACTAATTTATCCATTAACACATAGTTAGTCAGGTCTGCCTGAAACCAAAAACACTTCTCATATTCTATAATCCTGTTTTAAAGCGAATGGCATCTACACTAATATTATTCTATTTGTTTCCCTCTGATCCACCTCTGGTCCTACATGATGTCCTACTCCTACTACCGCATGTTGCTGAGTGATGGTGAATAACTGCAGCCTGTGCCAGCCTGATATCACTAGAGTCTACTATGATGAACTTCACAGATGATGAAATGATGCAAACTCCAACCATCAGACATGGCATACGTTAATCACTGGACACTGCCTTAAATTTAGATTTAAGATGGACTCCACCTGAAATGAATCTGTCACAAGCTTACAGTCGAACTACAGTGAAACAAAACTTATAATTTGGGACATTTCCAAGAGTTCAAATGTATGAAATCTACAGATGTAATGTTTGAATTCTTTCAAAAATACTGATACAATTACATTTTTACATTGTTTTATGTGATTTTCTGAGGCGTTACACATCTCTGTTGTAAATATTGGTGTATCTTAAAGTGGATTTTCACCCTTTTCTGTGTCAAATTTTTGCAATGATTTGTTTTGTGACATTTTTAGTGGGATGTTGCAATGAGCCGCTTATGTGGAAACACCAAAAATCACACATTTTTGTTGTAGCTAGACGTTTTGTCTGAATGAATCTTCCATCAAATAATGTGTGAAAATGTGGAACAGAAACATAGTAATTAGCCTAAATCATTAGAAAGCTGGGACTTTCCTTTATACATTAGTGTTTATAACTCAAAATGTGTTTCTTGGTCAAAGTAACTCAAAATGATAGGTCTTATATGTTGCTCACCAAACAATTATGTTAAAAAATTTTAAGCAAAAATTTTAGATTTGCTGGTTCATGGTAAAATCTTGGCTACTGCTGGAATAAAGCAAATAATCAGTGTTATTTTTATTCTTTTTACTCAACAGCCCACCATTCTCAGGTAGAGGTAAGTTAGTTAAAGTATTTGAGGTCTTTTCTTAAAAACTAATAATCGGGGTGGGTGGGGGTGGTCTGGGTAGCGAAAATGGGAGGAAGAAAACACTGATTAATAAAAAGCTAATTGTACACTATTAATATCTTGTGTTCAAGAATTGAAAACAAAAGACAAATTTGCACAAATTTGCTGGATTTGGAAAAAAATTTGTGGCAAGTGTAATAATGAAGAAAATCATACACACAGCAATAGTTAATGTCCAGTTATTTACTATTACTATATTTTTTATCCAAAGATGCCAGTGGACTACAGAGCAGTTGTACACGCAAACAGCATACATTCATTCATGCCTCAATATTTGAAAGGTAATGCTTTCCTTTTTATTTTCTTTATTTCTTTATTTATTTTGGAATGCAGACATGTCAAATGTCTCTTAAAATGTCAAACGGAAAGCCATCTACTAGCTATCTAAATGCTGAATGGGACAGCCATTACAATTAAAGCAAACATTCAAAAACATCAATGTATTATAAATACAATATTTACACAAGGGAAATATTCCTTTTAGATTTCTGAAACACACCAAATTGAGAAGTCCAAAGTGAAGGACGTATTATCTCCAAGTTAAAAATGAACTTAAGTTAAGTTACAACTGTATGGAATACTCAATTCTGATTGGTCAGTTTTGGCATTTAATGACACATAATTCTGGGCTCAGATAGATATTTGACCAGTCAACATGGTACTGTGGATAACCTTAAACACCCAACAAGTTGATCAGAACTTGGTGTTTCAGGAGACTGCACAGTCGCTCTCTTCTCATATAATAATTTCTACTCAAATCAGTGTTTCATGTCTGTTACATGTAACCATATAATAATATCTGGCTGACTGTACTGTATCCCTCCAAGATCCCGATGTGAAGCAGAGAAGTCCTGATCATCCAGTGGGAGATTATTTTGCAATAATGACTGACTGACTATATTTTATCCCTTACATACAGTAAGTGAGATGGTTATGAGGGAGACAATCACAACAAAATGTTTATTTTGTGGCACCAAGAATGTAATTGTAGAGTCAGGAACATAGTTCAGGTGCTGATCAATGCCAAAGTATTTTTTTTTACATTATTTTGAAAATATTAACTTGTTTGTCTTTCATTGTACTAAAAAGAGGTCATTTGCTTTTCATTAATCGGTTACATATTCATGTCAGGTCAAATTGGTATTGTGAAATTCTCACATGTTCAATGTATATTGTGATCTGCCAATATATATTATATTTAGGTCCTAAATGGGGTAACCTCCTCGTGGTGGTGATTAGTGGTTCTCACTCTCAATGGGGCGTGTGGCAAGTTGTGTCTGGATTGCGGAGAGTAGCATGAGCCTCCACATGCTGCGAGTCTCTGCGGTGTCATGCACAATGAGTCACGTAATAAGATGCACAGGTTGAAGGTCTCAGAAGCGGAGGCAACTCAGACTTGTCCTCCACCACCCGGATTGAGGTGAGTAACCACGCCACCACAAGGACGAATATCTATATATTTTTTAATTATTTGTTTTTCCTAAGATCAACAGGGCCATTAAGAGGCAATGGAATCATGACAGATATTGGAAGATAATATTGTAGTAATGTCAAAGTTTTTCAATATATACACAATTGAAGTTAATACGCCTTTGCTAAATTCATTTAAACTCAATTTTTCACAATTCCTGACATTTAATCACAGAAAACTTTCCCTGTCTTATGTCAGGTATGATAACTACTTTATTTTAAGAATGTGAAATGTCAGATTAATAGAAGAGGGAATTATTTATTTCAGCTTTCATCACATTCCCAATTGGTCAGAAGGTAGCATTGCTTCTAAATAGTTTAACTTGGGTCAAACATATTGGGTAGCCTTCCACAAGATTCTTAAGTCAAGTGGTTGATAAGTTGCTGGAATGTTGGCCCATTCCTCCAGACAGAACTGGTGTAACTGAATCAGGTTTGCAGGCCTCAAAGCTCACATGTGCCTTTTCAAATCTGCACACAAATTTTAAATCAGATTGAGGTCAGGTCTTTGTGATTGGTCTCTCCAATACCTTGACTTTGTTGTCCTTAACCCATTTTGGAACAACTTTGGAGGTATTCTTGGGGTCATTGTCCATTTGGAAGACCCATTTGCGACCAAGCTTTAACTTCCTGGCTGATGTCTTGAGACGTTGCTTCAATATATCCACATAATTTTCCTTCTTCATGATGACATCTATTTTGTGAAGTCCACCAGTCCCTCCTGCAGCAAAGCACCCCCACAACATGATGCTGACACCCCCAATGGTTGGGATGATGTTCTTCAACTCGCAAGCCTCACCCTTTTTCCTCCAAACATAACAATGGTCATTATGGGCAAACAATTCAATTTTTGTTTAATTAGACCAGAGGACATTTCTCCAAAAAGATCTTCGTCCCCATGTGCACTTGCAAACTGTATCTGGCTTTTTCATGACTGTTTTTGGAGCAGTGGCTTCTTTCTTGCTGAACAGCCATATACGATATAGGACTTGTTTTACTGTGGATATAGATACTCGTCTACCGATTACCTCCAGTATCTTCACAAGGTCCTTTGCTGTTGTTCTGGGATTGATTTGCACTTTTCGCATCAAACTATGTTAATTTCTAGGAGACAGAATGCATATCCTTCCTGAGCAGTATGATGGCTGCATGGTTGCATGGTGTTTATACTTGCATACTATTGTTTGTACAGATGAATATGGTACCTTCAGGCATTTGGACACTGCTCCCAAGGATGAATCAGACTTGTGGAGGTCCGCAATTTATTTTTCTGAGGTCTTGGCTGATTTATTTTGATTTTCCCCATGATGTCAAGCAAAGAGGCACTGAGTTTGAAGGTAGGTGTTAAAATACATACACAGGTACACCTCCAATTCAGTACACCTCCTATCAGAAGCTAAATATCTAAAAACTTGGCATAATTTTCTGGAATTTTCCAAGCTGCTTAAAGGCACAGTTAACTTGGAGTATATACACATTTCTGACTAAAATTTAAACAATCTGTCTGTAATCAATTGTTGGAAAAAATCCTCATGTCACTCACAAAGTAGATGTCCTAAACGACTTGCCAAAAATATAGTTTGCTAATATGAAATCTGTGGAGTGGTTAAAAAAATTTGTTTTAATGACTTAAGTGTATGTAAAGGTTCTGACTTCAACAGTACATTTGTTTTTGTGCTTTTTTCTTAATTTTTTTTACAAAATTGCCTACCTTTCAAATGATGACATTGCACAAAGGTCAAGAGGAGCTTTAAATAACATTAAATAATTGTCGTTTTTATACAAGCATGTCAATCTTCTAAACAATAGTCCTCACAATCTGACATGAACAGATTTTCAGCATTATGTCCTCAAAAAAAAAGGAAAAAAAAAAAAGGGAATTTGTTGCCACCTACTGGCAGATTGATGTAACAGAAATATTCACTAAATGTCTTAGTGAACAAATCTTCTTAATGAACAAATTCAAAGACTTGAGATCCTCATGTGTATTCAAAACTAGGATGAACCAAAATCCCCACAAGCTTCTGATTTGGAATGGCATGAGCACAAACATGTGGAGTGATGCAGTGAAGCTTCAAGGACTGAAACTCACTGTTGTGTAAAGCCATTTTACACTGATGGGCTATAAATTCATCAGTGTGGGTGCTCTTGTTGTTTAATGTACTTTACAGCTGGTATAGACCATTTCATGGATGTAAACCACAACAAAGGAACGCATTTCCGGTTTTACACTTCATTTCCGTTACTTCTGAGAATCCAAAAAGGCCCACATTTTGATAATGACATTTTATTACAGTTAATGTTAGTTACAAATAAAGCACCTCCTGTTGTTGTTTTGAAATAGTTTGACGACAAGCAGGAAATGTTCGTGGGTCAATGACCTCACCACCGAATACTCCTTGAAATGGTCTATAGATATAACACCAAGTTTGACATTTTAAATTTTACAGTGACCAGTTATTCCACATGTACAGGATGTTTCATTGGACCTCTTCTCATCATAAATAAAATTAGTCAGAGACGTGGCCAGCACATGCTCTGATGTGTAGTGCTCCCATTCTTCTCCCTATCATTTCTGCATTCTCCAATCCCAAGGACAAAAATCAAATAAAAAGATGTTTAAATATCTCAAGTTCTAGGTACAACTGTAAGGAGAAGAACATCATTATGTCAGTACAATACTAATGCTCTTTTTCAGCTGTCCAGTCATCAGTCAGGCTGTCTGAGCTGCCAGTATGGAGTCGGAGACAATAACTGAAATATTTCAGATTTTAAGGTTGTAACGTTTAACATTTCTATTTATTTTATCTTTTAGTTGTTATAATTCTTAAAAGGTAAAATCTTGGTTCAATACAATTTAAGATTAATCAAAAGCATTTGTAACAATGTTAATTATCACACAAAATCATTTATTTAAAAAAAAAAAAAAAAAAAAAAAAAAAAAAAAAAAAAAAAAGTAAAATCAAGGTTACACTGGAAGTGAATGGGGACCATTCATAGAGATTTTAAAAGTCAGAAATGTGGAGCTTATAATTTTATAAAACTGCTTACAATATGCATGTTAACATGATAAAATTGATAATGAACTTTTTCTGTGTTAAGTTTTTTGCCATGAAGATGTAATGCTGTACACCCAAAAATTACCATAAAATTGTTGATTTAAACTTAACAGCTCAAAAAACACACAACTTTTAATAGAAGAAATAATGAAAGCACTTTTATAAAATTATATCCACAGTAAAAAAAAAAAAAGTCCTCTATTGACATAACCTGAAAGACTGATCAGCAAGGAAGAAGCCACTGCTCCAAAACCACCATAAGTGCACATGGGGACAAAGATCTTACTTTTTGCAGAAATGAAAATGTAACTGTTTGTCCATAATGACCATCTATATGTGGTTTTGATGAAAAAGGAAAGGCTTGCAAGTCAAAGAACACCATGCCAACCGTGAAGCATGGGGGTGCAGCATTATGTTGTGGGGGTGTTTTGCTGCAGGAGGGACTGGTGCACTTCACAAAATAGATGGCATCATGAGGAAGGAAAATTATGTGGATATATTAAAGCAACATCTCAAGACATCAGCCAGGAAGTTCAAGATCGGTCACAAATGGGTCTTCCAAATGGACAGTGACCCCAAGCATACCTCCAAAGTTGGGGTAAAATGGCTTAAGGATGACAAAGTCAAGTTATTGGAGTGGCCATCACAAAGCCCTGACCTCAATCCAATAGAAAATGTGTGGGCATAACTGAAAAAGTGAGCTAAAAAAATTCTGTTGATTGAGCCAAACATGTATTGAACTCGGAACATTGCTTTAAACGTGCTGCTCACTAGAGGTCTAAATATAAATAGCAAAATATTATTTATTTTAAGGCACAATTTACAATCATGTTTTTTTTAAACCGCACTATTACGACTCAAAGACATTACTATATTACAGCTTTTTCTGTTAAAGGATCATTTTCTGTAAATAAAAATGATTTGAGTAGAAAAATATATAATTTGTTTTCAGGTAATCTGATCACATGCGCTCCATGCTTGAAACAAATGTAAGTGGAATACAAAACATTTTGTGATGCAATCACTCAAAGCACATTCAGAGGTAGCTTTGAAAGGAATGTGGCCACATTGCATTTGTAGTGGAAATGCTCCACAGCAACAAAAAAAAGATTCTCTTAGGTCTCTTCCAGTAAAAATATCAAAACCTCAATAAAACAAGAGAAAAAAAAAATTCCTTGAAGCAGAATGACAAAATATTTTTTTTTTTTTTAAGATTTCTCTTAAAAATAAAGGGGTTTATGCCAGAATAAACTGAGATTGCTAAAGCAGGCATCACCATTTCTACTGTTCATATAGGATTTTGCCAATACAGATAACTAAGTTGGGAAGAAAAGCCGTTAACCGATTAATCAGCCGATTGTTTTTAAAATTGATACTGAATGGGGAAAAAAAACATTTAAAGCAGGGATGCACGATACCACTTTTCCTCTTCCGATTCTGAAACCGGAAATCTCAGTTTCTCCCGATACCGATCCGATACCAGTGCTGTGTTTTTTGCATAATCAGTTTAGAATCTCTTTACATATTAAAGAGTACTCAAGAGGTCAACCTTCACAAAAGCTTACTGGGATAACTCCGTCGAATTGATCCCCAATCCTTGATTTTCTTCTTTCACATTTGTTCATAAACCTAAATTTTAAACTTTACAAACGTGTGAATATATCTCCGATACTAGTCTTTATAAAAAATAATCAGATTTCTTTGATATCGCTATTTATATCCAACTTTCCGAAACTTTCGCTACTATTCTTAGCCCGCTAGCACTGCACGCGTGGTCTCTCGCCAATCGATCGTCTTACTTACACCTCTACACCTGTATAACTGAAAGCTATAATTCGCCATTATAGCACATCTGCTATAATGGCGAATATAGCGGATGTGTGTCTAACTCTACCTCTGTGTGCAGGTGAAGACACCTTTGAACTGCATTCGGTGCAGTTGGAGCTGGAATCCGTCGAGAGGCAGATCCAGGACCTGCTAGAGAGACAGGCCGAGCTGCGAGATCGGCGGTCCGCGCTTGAAGCATCACGCGCCGATGCTCACAGGTCAGTGGTTCATCATTTTTTGACTCCGTCCTCGTCTACTCCGTGTGTTTCTCTGCACAGGATGCGATCCTCCCTGGCTTCATTCACTCCGGCACCGACACATCACCATGGACCCTGGGTGATTCCACGGCGGAAGACGCGAGCCAGGACCAGACCAAGGACCTCCCCGCCCCTCCCGGCCTTCGAGATCTCCACCCGGAACCGCTTCTCACCTCTTCGCGAGTCGGAGCGCGACGACGCCGTGATCATCGGCGATTCGACCGTCCGTCATGTCCGCGCTATCTCTGGCAAAAGTAAGGTGCGCACTCACTGCTTTCCTGGTGCTCGTGTTCTTGATGTCTCTATGCAGGTTCCCGAGATCCTGAATGGTGACGAGCGCGTCGGAGCTGTCGTGCTGCACGTGGGAACGAACGACACCAGGCTGCGGAAGACGGAGGTACTGAAGGAGGACTACAGGAGCCTGATCGAGACGGTACGCAGCACTTCGCCAGAAACAACGATCGTCGTGTTTGGACCGCTTCCCACGTACCGACTAGGACAAGAAAGGTTCAGTAGATTATTTGCTCTAAATGAATGGTTAATGTCATGGTGTAATGAACAGAGACTGCTCTTTGTTAATAATTGGAATCTGTTTTGGGAGCGACCTAGGCTCTTCCGTCCTGATGGCCTTCACCCCAGCAGAGTCGGAGCGGCTGTTCTGTCGGACAACATCTCCAAGACGCTACACACCATATGACTAGTAAGTCAAAGTCCAAATCACAGTATTTGCTGTCCCAACTTAATTGATATAAGTACCAATGTAGAACATTATATAGAAACTGTGTCTATTCCTCGTTTAGTAAAGCCAAACAATACATCTACTGTAGGATCTAGGAAAAATCTAATTGTAATTAAACCAGAAAATCTCAATATCAGTGAACAAAAACAATTTCTAAAGCTAGGTCTTCTAAACATTAGATCGCTCACACCTAAGGCGGTTATTGTAAATGAAATGGTCTCAGATAATAGTTTTGATGTATTTTGCCTTACTGAAACCTGGCTTAAACCAAATGATTATTTCGGTCTAAATGAGTCTACTCCGCCAGGATACTGTTATAAACATGAGCCCCGTCTGATTGGTCGTGGCGGCGGTGTTGCAACAATCTATAGAGATATTCTTAATGTTACTCAGAAAATAGGTCACAGGTTTAATTCGTTTGAAGTACTTGTGCTAAATGTTACACTCTCAGATGTAAGAAAAAAATCCCTATTATCTCTAGCCTTGGCTACCGTATATAGACCTCCAGGGCCTTACGCTGATTTCCTAAAAGAGTTTGCAGACTTTCTATCAGATCTATTGGTCAATGTCGATAAAGCAATAATTGTTGGAGATTTTAACATACACGTAGATAACACAAATGATGCGTTAGGGGCTGCGTTTACAGATTTGTTAAACTCCTTCGGGGTCACGCAAAACGTCAGTGGTCCCACTCATCGCCTAAATCATACGCTAGATTTAATTATATCTTATGGAACCAATCCAACCGATATAGATATTATACCGCAAAATGATGATGTCACTGATCACTACATGGTAACTTGCATACTACGTACCACTGAAATCTGTCATATTGCGCCACGTTATCGACCAAGCAGAACAATCCTTCCAACCACAATAGATAGATTCACAAATAGCTTACCTGATCTATCTCAGCTGCTCAGTGAACCCAAACAAACAGATGAACTAGAGGAAATGACTAGCAGTTTGAGCACCATTTTCTCTGGTACATTAGATATTGTTGCACCAATTAGATTAAAAAAGTTTAGAGAAAAAACTAGAGCACCATGGTACAACAGTGCTATGCATGCTATCAAGAGAGAAACTCGTAACTTGGAGCGTAAATGGAAACAAACTAATTTAGAGGTCTTTAGAATCGCATGGAAAGACAGTATGTCACGTTACAAAAAGGCTCTAAAAACAGCCAGGGCTGAGCACCTCCGCAAACTAATAGAAAATAACCAAAATAATCCAAGGTTCTTATTTAACACCGTGGCTAGACTAACAAATAAACAGAGATCACCTGAGCAAAATATTCCTTTACAGTTTAGTAGTAATGATTTTATGAATTTCTTCACTGAGAAAATAGAAAACATCAGAAACACAATTGTAAACACAATTGTTAATGTACAATCTTTAATGGTGTCTTATGATTCAGCCTCAATTATCGCCCCTCAAGAACAACTACACCGCTTTACAACAATAGGACAGGAAGAGCTAAATAAACTTATCATTGCATCTAAACCAACAACATGTTTACTAGATCCAATACCCACTAAACTACTGAAAGATGTGTTACCTGTAGTGGAAGAGCCTCTTCTCAATTTTATTAACTCGTCTTTATTTTTAGGTCATGTTCCAAGAATATTTAAGCTGGCAGTTATAAAACCTCTCATTAAGAAACCACAATTAGATCCAAATAACCTAGCAAATTACAGACCCATCTCAAATCTTCCATTTATGTCTAAAATATTAGAAAAAGTTGTGTCCGCTCAATTGTGCTCTTTCTTGCAAGAAAATGATATCTATGAAAAATTTCAGTCAGGATTCAGACCGCATCATAGCACAGAAACTGCGCTAGTTAAAATTACAAATGATTTACTTTTAGCTTCTGACCAAGGCTGCATCTCAATATTAGTTCTACTCGATCTTAGCGCTGCGTTCGACACTATAGATCATAAAATACTCTTGGATCGACTACAAAACTACACTGGTGTTCAGGGACAGGCATTAAGCTGGTTTAGATCGTACTTATCAGACCGTTACCATTTTGTCTGTTTAAATGGGGAAAAATCAAAAATAACGTCAGTAGACTATGGAGTGCCACAAGGATCTGTGTTAGGCCCTCTATTATTCTCAATATATATGCTACCACTTGGTAAAATTATAAGAAAACATGGAATTAATTTCCACTGTTATGCTGATGACACTCAATTATATATCTCATCACGACCAGATGAAAACATTAACTTATCTAACTTGACAGAGTGTCTTAAAGATATAAAATGTTGGATGACGCGTAATTTCCTGTTATTAAATTCCGATAAAACGGAGGTATTACTTATTGGTCCAAAAAACTACCCACAAAATCCCTTACAATACAACTTTAATTTAGAAGGATGTCCTGTTACATTATCCACTACAGTAAAAGACCTGGGTGTTATACTAGACCGCAACTTGACTTTCGAAAATCATATTTCATCTGTTACGAGAACAGCCTTTTTCCACCTTAGAAACATTGCTAAGCTACGTAACATGCTATCTGTTTCTGATGCAGAAAAGTTAGTTCATGCATTCATGACCTCGAGACTAGATTACTGTAATGCTTTATTAGCTGATTGCCCTGCATCCTCAACAAACAAGCTACAGTTAGTCCAAAATGCAGCCGCTAGAGTTCTTACTAGGTCAAGAAAATATGATCACATAACACCGATTTTATCATCTCTACACTGGCTACCAATTAAGTTCCGTATCAATTACAAAGTATTACTACTGACCTATAAAGCCCTAAATGGTTTATCTCCTGTGTATTTAACGGATCTTCTATCGCCATACAATCCATCGCGCTCTTTAAGATCACTAAATTCGAGGCTTCTGGTCATACCTAGGATATCTAAGTCCACTAATGGAGGGAGGGCGTTCTCACATTTAGCTCCTAAACTCTGGAATAGCCTTCCCGATATTGTTCGAGGCTCAGACTCGCTGTCCCAGTTTAAAACTAGATTAAAGACACATCTCTTTAACCAAGCATTCACATAATGCAAACTTTTTATACTACTGCTGAATCAGTTATAATGCATTAATATTATGAACATCAGCTATGCTAATTATTTCCCATCTGCTTTTCTGCTGTTATCTCGGGACGCCAGTCCCGAGGTAAATAGCGTTCGTCAGCTCCAGTTTGTATCCAGCCTCTCACGGAGACTTCAGATGCCCCATCACCATGGACAAGGATCTTAAAATGGGATACATAGACTAATTATTGCCAACAAAAGCCTTCATCAGCCAAACAAGGACAATTGCATCTAAGTGAACTTCTGGAATTTAATCAAGGATGGACTTCAAAGACACTGGTCACCAATCTTGCAGTTCAAACACATTCACTGTCTAAATACTGACCCTTAGCACTTAATAAGTTTAATAATTTTTTAAATCATGTTTTTTGACTATAAATAATTCTTATTTACATTATTCATGATGTTAGCCAGAGGGGAACTGGCCCCCACAGTGAGTCTGGTTTCTCCCAAGGTTATTTTTCTCCATTAACAATCATCTTTTGGAGTTTTGTGTTCCTTGCCACAGTCGCCTTCGGCTTGCTCACTGGGGTTATTAATACAATTATTATTTAATTATTTTTAAACACGATAAAGAATCATATCTTACCTAATTCCACAACAGGGCTCCAAACAAAAAAAAACAAAAAAAAATCAATTAAGGAGCCAATGGCTCCTACAGGGGGGAAAAACAGGCGCCAAATATTTTAAATTTTTTTAACTCCATCCATTCCTTTTCGTCCCGCAGCTTGCTAACAGTGTAGTCTGTGGAGCATTCTTCGCAATTATGTGATCACGTGCATTTTTATGCTTGTTACTGTCACCGTGTTTTCTAACAGTCTCTTTTTTGAAATTGTTAGTTCCTGCAATGAACTCCGTTTTCCCCGCTATTTCTTTGATATAAACTTTTGTTATGTATCTCGGGAAATGTAATGCAAATTTTAAAATCAAAAGGGAGTAAACTTTTACTGTCGCCAATGGCGACCTTGACAGAAATTACACTCACAAATAAATTTATTTGGTCACAAATGCGACCATTTTTAGTCGCAGTTTGGAGCCCTGCACAAGGATGATGATTTATCGACTTTATAGACATTACATTTTTATCGTCTGTTAATGCTGAACTTCTGTAAAGCTGCTTTGAAACGATGTGTGTTGTGAAAGGCGCTATACAAATAAAATTGACTTGACTTGACTTACTCCCAATTAGTTCCACACAATAATGTAACGAAACACAAACTTTTAACTGCATTATTTCAATATAAATGTATAGTTTATTCAGAAATGTTTTTGCCTCTAGAGCCACAGAATGGTTTGACCCCAGACAAGTCATGAAAATGAAGATGACCTCGTTATTAAAACAGGTCTGAGGTGTTTTTTTTACCTTTGTTTTTTTATTTACTTAGTTACAAATAATGAGAAAATTGTCAATATAAATGTATGATTATATAATTCATTTATAATGTATAATTCATTTACCGACTGGAATATGCAAATATAGGCAGTACAATGTGGTCATATAATCCAAATTTCATTGATTTTCCAGAAAACGTTTACTATATTGTGATATTTATCATTATTGTAGTATAATGACTATTGTGATATAAGATTTTGGTCATATTGAATTAGTTTGATTCTGTCTTTTGTGAGAAAATGCGATTGCTAATGCACACATGCCGCCTGTGGTTGCTGGAATACTGGGTGCATACGGATGGGCTAACGATATATATCATGATAAAGAAAATCCACGATAACCGGATTGATTCCATCATTGCAAGACAATATATACAGGATGTTTTTGTTTGGAGTTTTATAAATCATCCGATCTCTTTTATTTCCAAGAAGCAGTCATTTGTTTAAACTTGTTAAACCTTTTTTCTTTAGCTTTGAAAATAAAAACTAAGCTGTTCGTTTTTGTTTCAAAAGCACAGTTGAAATATGCTGCTAAAGTAATATTGAAGACAACGTTTTATTTAAAAATTACAGTCGAATAAAGCAGCCTAAAAGCAATCATGCGTGTTCATTTTTAAATCACATCTGATAATAAAAACACAAAGACAAGTAATATTAAATAAATTAGAAGCCTATATAAAATAATATATAATAAATCAAATGCATTGGCTCAATTTTTACTTGCAATAATGAACGCAGAATTAAGGTTTAGTATTACAGAAATAGCTTATATTCGGAGAGATGATGAAAATCAACACTTTGTCACAGTTTTTAATTTAGTGATGAAAATATCCTTTAAATTATATTCATAATTCATCAATAATCATCATGTTTTGTTCAGTAATTTAAGTCAGTTTTACTCCCACTAAAACGTCATAATTTTAGCCAATATATATATATATATATATAATATCAAATTACAAAAGTCAATACAAAAAGTTGCTTTACAATGCAATATATATATATATATATATTACTCCCATATTATTGAACAGAAGTCTATCATTTGCCTACAAATCACAGAAAGTGTTCTCCTCTTGGGTTGTCTGCTTTGGGTAAGTGTGGTTTGTTCTCTGTCTGTTAGAGCTGCGTGTTGTCTATAGAAGGGATGTCCAAACTGCGGCCCGCCGACTGCTCTGATGTGGCCCGCGAGAGGTTCTCGAAATTTTGGGCCGCTATTGAGAAATGTTATGAAATGTATATTCTGAACAAAGTGTCGCTGGCTCGTGCAGCCACATTTCACAACGCATCATCTCCAAAAGTGTGTTCTCGTTAGTTGCCACCAGCTTCATACATTGGAAGAGTTCAGGAGTTTTTAATGAACGGAAGAAGCACCACACAAAAAATATTCTGCATTTGTGAAAGGACTGATATCAGGTTAGATCCTTTGCGCATGCACTCGTTCTCGATAAAATATCACGATACAACCACACATCATGCATCTGAGAAGAGCTGTCCTTACGCAGCGCGAGTGGCCGCACCAAGTTTAATGAGCACACACAGAGACACATTTCTATAATGTCCTCTATAGCGCTGGGAATTTTAATTCGTTGTAGTGATTTGGTCCGTTCTGATGTTTCATTGAAATATGATTCACGGAGATGGGACAGAGCATGAGAAACTTGTGTATCTCTCCGTGTACTGCACACGCTCAGCTTGCAGTTGCGCGTCAGCCAAGTTAAAGGGAGCGCAATCATTTTAGATCAAGTTAAAATCAAAATTAAAATGGTATTTGTAATAGAAGTAACAACATAACAGAAACTGTTTGAATTAATAATATATGAGGAGTAATTCCTTGAATAATTTCAAACCAGAAAAATATTCTTATCATTAAGATCACACCCAAAACTGCTCAGAAGCAGCTCTATGTGCTTTGCATTGCATGAACTTTAAAGTTTAAACACAATATCAAAAAGGAATTGAATATAGCCCAGTATAATAATTTCGCATAATGTTAAATTACTGTATTGTCAGAAATGAACTTTTCCATAAAGGGGTCAATAATTGCCAAATTTAATTTTCAGGGTCATTTTTGGGTTAATGAGGGCATTTTTTCTAAATATATAAAACTGACTGTGTTAAATTTACTTAAAAAACCTATTTTACATCATAACATGTAATGTTACTCTTAAAGTACAATTTTAAGGACTGTATCAAATGGTATTTAAAAAAAAAAAAAAAAAAAAAAAAAAAGAGCCTAGGGCATTTTTTACACCAACATTTTGAACGTTAGGGCATTTTGTCACTTTTGGGAATTTTTGCCCAGAGCCTTCAAATTTCTGAACCGGCATCTCTATTCTATTGCTATTAAGTGTTCTTGTTGAGAGAAATATCCTGTATTAATAAAAAAAAAAAAAAAAAAAGTGACTCAAACTTGCATAATATTAAGCATGGAATATAAATATGATCAGGCTTATTGTCACCAGGCAGACAATACAGTGAACAAAAAAAAAAAAAATCCCTTAATCTTTTATCTTGGGCCAGTTAGCAACCATCTAGCAACCACTTGTAGCACCTGTACAGCAATGTCTTGGCAACCACTCACAATGACCCTTGCAATTTGGTAGCGACTTTTGCACAGAAAACACCACTCATGTTTCTTCAGGTAATATACAAATCTTGTTCTACATGCAACTACAACATATAAAAAACTGCAAACACTGCTGTAATAATTAGCCACATTTCCAATATTAGGCCAGTCCGAGGCAGGGCCATCAACTGGTCAGCCAAGGCCTATAGCCTCGGACCTCGAGTCACAAATCCCAAAAAATGTATCTGCATTACCAACATTGGGCCAACAGCCCCGCAGCGTTGCCCTAAACCCATCCTTAATACGCAACCCTGGTGCCAAAGTCACATGCCCACCATTTCACATGCAAGAGGGAAGCTCAAGCTGATGTACCAGTATGGCGTTAAATGTTGGACAAAACAGCGCAAGTGCATAAACAGCGCACAAGTGAATTACAACTGTGTGAGCACCATGAGTTCGCACGTAAAATGTTACAACTTACAACTTGTAAAACTTACAAATCACAAACTCGAGCACAAAAAATATGATTGTGCACACAAATGAACAACTTGCGAGCAGAAATAACAAAACCGCGTCATGATAGGTCTCACACACGCGCAGATCTAAACACGTGCAAGTTATTTTCTGCACACGCGCGAAGATGAAATCTTTACGCACAAGTCAGGTTTAACACTCAGGGGCGGGGCCCAATCCTTTCTGTTAACAAATGCTATTGGCTGCTGACCAAATCCTGTATTGATTGGCTGCATCTCTTCGAATCTCTCGTGATTGGCTGTTGTTGGACAAGGACAGACAGAAAGCGGGACGATTGGGAAGCGGATGATGGCAGACAGTAAAGAGGTTATTGTTTCTTTCTAAATTCCTCCTTAATTTCTTGTAGCTGGAAGATGTTTTTTGCATATATATATATATATATATATATATATATATATATATATATATATAGACGATATATGACTGACAAATCAGAATCAAACATTTCAGAGAGCTGTGTAATAAGAATGTTAATGTACTCTTGATTTCCTAACCTGGCCATATTCTGCTGCACCTACTGTGCTTTCCCAACCCCACGGGTCCCAGGGCCTGACTGGCTTCCTCTCTGAGCCTGTATTTCATCTACATAATGAATTCATGTAGAGGCTGATGAGTAGTGGATGACCCTTGCAGTACCACACTAACAAGCTGGGAACTATCTCACATCTAGCTATCTACACTTACCATTTTGTGAAACACTAACGTTCCCTTCAACATTAACGTTAGATGGACCTGCGTTCAGGGTACCTCTAAACAGGTTCACTAAATGCCTTGCTGCGTTCTGTATTTCCACCTATTTTCAGTTATTATCAAAGAGAGAACACGCACGCGCGCACGCACGCACGCACGCACGCACGCACACACAATTTAGAAAGAAACCATAACCTCTTTACTGTCTGCCATCATCTGATTCCCAATCTTCCCAGTTCTCTCCTTTGGTAAAATAAAACCAATTATATTATGAAATCACAGTTAGTGAAAGAGTATGATTGCTAGTCGCAGAAGGTTGCTAGTTCGATCCCCACAGCCACCAACATTGTGTCCTTGAGCAAGTCACTTAACTCCAGGTTGCTCCGGGGGGATTGTCCCTGTAATAAGTGCACTGTAAGTCACTTTGGATAAAAGCATCTGCCAAATGCATAAAAGTAAATAAGGGTGGTATCAACCCCTTGGACTTTGAATCAATGTTTGGGGCATTTAAGCGTAAATGGTTGAAATCATACTTATCACAACCTTACTCTGTGGTTTCACATACCTAGATCTCCATTTAATAAAATAGGTGGGCTTGAATTTCTTTTAAAATGTGATTGAGGTAACTAAGATTCCTATTAAATTATCAAACGTCCACAAACAACTCCTACAATACTGTAAAATGATATTTACCCACAACTTTTCTCCCCATGGATCCATCCTATGGAATAACAGGGTCATTACAATTAATAGGAAATCATTGTTTAAAAGTGATTGGTATGAAATGGGTATTGTGTTTGTGAATGATATATTAGATGATAATGCTAACTTCTTGGAACATATTGCCTTTTTGCTGAAGTATAATCTTAACCACACTTATAGAGTATATAATAAAATGTGTAAATCAATACCATTACTGCTGTTAATCCAAAACACATTGATGTATGTGAGAATAAGACTTTCACCAACTTTACCAAATCTAGTAATTAATGAATGTAATTTGCATTACATTAAATGTAATAACACATGTATAAATGATTTTTTGAAATCTAGAATGTTTTTGGATTATAATAGAGGATTGTGTGTACAAGTTCCAAATATGAATGCCTTGTCCATAGCTAACCCACATTTCAAATTCATCAAATGGCCCATTTCCCCTAAAGTCAAAGAGACTCACTTTAAAATAATTTATAAAATATATCCGGTTACAGAGTTTCTTAAAAAAAAAAAAAAAAAAAACAAGTGTTCCAAAATTCACAGGGATCTACTTCAAATTTAAACCTTTTTCCATGTCTTATGGATAAAAGCATTTTTGTCATTTAAGATTGATGACATCCCTTGTTGTTTGCTTTTTGTTGTTCAGTATTGTGTAGGGGACGCTCTTTCATTTACACTGACAATGATTTATTGTTACTATTGATTTATATTTCTTGTTTCTCCCCTAAGATAGTTTTGTTTGTTTTGTCTTGTCAAAAAAAAAAAAAAAGTTCCCGCTTTCTGTCTGTCCTCATCCAACAACATCCAATCACGAGAGATTTGAAGAGATGCAGCCAATCAATACAGGATTTGGTCTGCAGCCAATAGCATTTGTTAACAGAAAGGATTGGGCCCCGCCCCTGAGTGTCAAAACTGACTTGTGCGTAAAGATTTCATCTGCGCGCGTGTGCAGAAAATAACTTGCACGTGTTCAGATCTGCGCGTGTGAGACCTATCGTGACTCGCGGTTTTGTTATTTCTGCTCGCAAGTTGTTCATTTGTGTGCACAATCATATTTTTTGTGCTCGAGTTTGTGATTTGCAAGTTCTGCAGGTTTACATTTTACGTGTGAACTGTGTCATGGTGCTCACACAGTTGTAATTCACTTGCACGCTGTTTATGCGCTTGCGTCCAACTGTTTTGTCCAACATTTAACGCCATATATCAGACTCCAAGGTCTATCTAGCCCTCCAAATGAACATGGAGGAGATTGAAGCTGCAGTTTGTTTGCTTATTTTGGTCTTTGCAGTGAGTCCTGACTAAAAGACCGACCGCCTTGGACATTGAAGTCCAACGCAACTTGCCCTGACACGAACTAGCACACTTAATTTGGCCCAATAGTGGAAACACGGCTAATGAGTGTCACATGATCCTTTACTTACGCCATGTGGGTATGAGGATAGCCTTCCCAAAGAAATGTTGGATTCGTTACAAATTCCTCCTGTGAAAAAAAGAAAAATTAGTTATTTGGTGCACAAATGAGGAAAGGAGATCTGTGAGATCTCATGTAGAAATGTCTTACATTGGTAAGGATGCTGCAGCCCCAGATGAAGGAGAACAAGTAGAAGGCAGCCAGTTGTCCAGACTCATTAAACTTACTGTGCTTTGTTTTGGACAAGTGTAGTCGACGATTGATTTTCTGTGGAGACAGAATCAGATTTCTGCTTTAGGCTGGTCATGAAAGACAATTTAAATACAGATTTATCCAATGAAATGTGAATGCTAGTATACATCCAACTGCATGGGAGAAGATATAGGCAGGGATTTTCAAATGATATTACCTCTTGCAGGGGACCCATCCTCAAATATAAAAATAGCTATATATTTCAGGGCTCAACAAAAAGGATGACCTGCAGGCCCAGGGCGTGAAAAAGTTTCAGGCCAGTTGTTCTCCTATAAGGCCAGTGTTGCTGACGATAATTGAATATTGATGAAACACGGTTTTTGCAAATTCTGCTGATTTAAACTTGTCACAAAGTTAATGTTATCTAACAGACATGGTTTTGTCCAAATTGCAAGAATGATAGCAAGAAATGAGTTTGATGCATATAATGATTAATAATTATTAGTTTGCGATTTTCATGGTTTTCCAGCAAATTTGGCTTATATTTATATATTATCTTTCATGAACCCAATTAAATGCCACTATAAAAACCTAGTAATTTTTTGTAAAGAAAAATCTAATTTAAATAAAGTTTAAAAATGTAGCATGTATAAAAAAAAAAAAATTGCTTAAAATTAAAATGTATTGTATTTTGTGGTGTGGCCAGTAAAAATACAGGGCAAGTAAATATATGAGCTACAGGCTCAACTGGACCAGCAGAAAAAGTCTACTGTTGAGTAAGGATGCTCTGATTGATTGGCCACCAACCGATATTCACTTCCTTTGAATCGATCGGTGGTCTCATAATTTGGCCAATCATATAAGCCTCACCACTCAAGTCGCAAAAGACGGCATTTATCGGTAAATTCGATGACTGATTAAAAAAAAAAAAAAAAAAAGTGAGATATTTTTCGATCTGTAATTGTATTAGCAACAGGAAGATTCTGCTAACAGTGAGAGTAGAAAGCGTACATAAAACATTTATGACAGAGCTTCTGATAAAAGGTTATTGAACTGTATTGGCCAATCAGATGTCAAGAAAATCGGTTATCGGTATCGTCTGTAAAAATCCTGATTGGAGCATTCCCAATGTTGAGCCCTGTATTTTCATATATCAAAAGATTTTTCTGCAGGAGAATAGAAGTCTGATGTCATAAATATAAAAAAAATCCTATATTAAATAATTGGATTTTATATGTTATACACCACTAAAGCTAAAGCATATAAAAAAAATAACAAAATTTACTAAATATTATCTTGCATTAAATTGACAGTGTATTGTTTATTGAAAAAAAATTTAAAAAAAAAAAAATCTCAAAATCTCTTAGTACCCCCTTGCGGCCCCCGGGACCCCAGTTTGAAAACCCCTGGATATACCTACATAGGAGAACATTTTTGAAGAAGGCCAACTTACAGTGGTGCATGTCTTCGCTAGGAAAAGATTAGGGCTACAACTAATGACTATTTTGATAATCAATTAATCAGCTAAAAATGCGGAATTTTATTTCCAGCATTTTATTCAAATGTATTTATTAAAACATAAATGATTGCATTTATTAAAAGGTTTGAATTCTAAAATGTTACAATATAAACCATGTAGTTAAAGAAAGAAAACCATTTGTCCTCAGATTGGAAGCAGCAGAAAAATTAACCACTCAGTAAGAAATAAAAATAAAGAAACAAAATCACATTTGACATGTTGATTGGTAAGAGGTACACTGCATTTTATTCTAAACATTTAAGGGACTCTGTATAGTTACTAATCTTCTAAAATATAATTTCTTTCATAAGTAGGATTTCAATTCTGGTTACATTTAAACCTAAATGTGATGCCCAAAAATCAATGTTTAACAGAAACTCACTTGTGGTAAAGAAACAGATTTGCAAAATGGAAATACAAACCGGATTTTAAATTCATAAAATGTATATACACAGTATCATAAAATCTAGAATATATATCTGATATATCTGTCAACTGATCTGCGCAACATCCGGCCCACATTATATTGTATGCTGGTGATTTTTGAAGTGTTTTTTTCCACATCAACATGTTTCTGCTAAGTTTTCTCATGCAATCATTTCTGATTAATTGATATTGATTATTTTTTGAGTTGTTGCAGAACTAGACAAGATGTTAAAATAAATCTATAAAAACCCATGAACTGCTTCACATCAAAAGCATAAATCATGATTTCCATGTGATAATGCTTGCAAAAATATGTGCATATGCACAGTCAGTGACTTAGACCCATTGACTTATGTAAAATATATGAGACATTACTCACATCAAGTATGTACTCTTGAATCAGGGCATGAAGAATTATAGCGATGAGCAGGTAAAAGAACACAGTAGCAATGTCTTTGGGACCGTACTTGTAGTAATTCATCGGCTCGGTCTTGTCCTCTGTTTCTAAACAAAATCAAAAAGCCATTTGAGTTTGAGCTCAAACTCAAAATCTCAGCACATTATACACTCAATGATCCAAACATGGCAGCTCTTTTTAGAGACAATTTTTGCAAACCGTTTCATCATACGTCCTGTGAAGTCATTGTGTTGATGAGGTTAAATGCCAGATAATCTCCACCATCAGTTCACAACAGCTGACTAGAATCAACCTTTACAACCGTATCACCTAGAGACGCTCCTGACAAAAATAGCAACTTGTCAAATCGTTTCACAATTACAAGCCACTACAATTGTCAGGTGTGGCCAAGTTTAACTGGCATGTATCTTCTGAACGCAAACTCCAGACACAAGGAAAATTGGTACACATGGACAAAAGGGACATCTGAGGCCAGACGCCAATTGTCAAATTCTGGCACAAAGGAACACTATAAGCCTCAGGAACCTTGTGGAATATAATTTAAATTCCTCTTTCTTCTGAATCGTGAATGCTTACATTTTAGAGAACATGTCATTTGCATATTTTTGTGCCATCAGTTATTTGTCCAAGTTATTAAAATTGACGGCTTTCTTCTAGACACATTCCTCACAAAAGAAATCAAAAAGTGCCCCAAAATGGCTAATTGACCCATATCTTCTGAGAGAAACACTCAAAAAGTTCATAAAACGTACAAAAAAAGAATTCAAGGACATACCACAAATTTCATCAATTTCTGGTCCTTGTGGGCACAATAACTAAATAATAAATAAGTTAAAAAGAAAGCTTAAATCTGCCACAAAAACAGTTTTATCCACATAACCCACAACATTTAGCCTATTCTTTAAATTTGGCAATTGTGGACATTTTCTTTACTTTTCTCATCTGCTTGGACCCTGAAGATTGACGGTTGCTAAGGATTTCTTTTAGTATTAATGCTGCATTCCATTCAACTCAGAAAGCCGGATTTTCCAACTTCTTACTAGGAAAAGTGCAATGGAATGCCACTTGAATTAGCAATTCCAACTCGGAAAGTAGTGTGGAAATTTTAAACTCCGATAATGCTGAGATGCAGGTGCGTGACTTCACACAAACATGTCAGAACCTAGGAAGATGCACAAAATAAGTGATAAACATGGACTCATCAGTATTATTTAATAAAAGTCCAAGTTTCTACATTACGTGATATTAAAGCTCGTTTAACAAACGTTAGCAGAGTAGCAGGTTTTCAAAACACTGGTAATCATACACCGGTCACACAAATGCTAGTGTTGCAAATCGTTTATGAATTGGGTTGCTAGGAGACATCTCTGGTGACAGTCAAACACCTGCTAAGCTAATGGGAGCGTTGCAGTTTTGTTTCCTTAAACATCATCTTTCAAGCATCTGGCAATGGAATGCATTTATGGTTGGAGATATCAAGTAGCAATATCCCACATCAGAATTTAACACAGCATAAGGCTAAATATACTTAATGCGAAATTGAAGAACGAACGGGTGTGACATCATTTAGTCTGGCCAAAAAGACTGTTTTTGTGTTCGTTCGGTTGTTCGTAATGGCTCGCCTAGGCGGACTCATAGGAAAACTTTAACCGACTGCTCAACACCTTGTTACTACCATTGGTCCACATCATCAGTAGGTGTGACCTGGAGCTTTACCAACCTTGATGGCAAAAGCTCATTCTGTTTATGTTGTTCAGTCAGTCAACATGAACACACTTGCATATAGAGTTATTAGTGAGCTGGTGAAAATGTTCCAACATCTGTACGATCGTTCATGTAAAGACATTTTGTGCAGACAATGTCATGCTTTTTTTGTTTAATTAGTCTACAAAAGGAATCAAAATCTACTCAAATACTCTCAAGTGCCCATTCACTCATGTGCCATCTGCAGCAAAAGCAATTATTTTCATCATTGTGTTGTCTGTATTCTGAACATTAACAGTCCTTTAAACATCCATCTTTGCAGTAGTATAAGCATCATCATAACATTTACATAACAGTAACAGTGTGTAATCGCCTCATAATTATTGCAGGTTAGCGCCATGAATTCAAAATGTAAGCAACACAGATTACACATTTTCTACAGCGTATGTTACTTTAAATGATCATCAAGTGGTTAAAACATCTTTTACTGATCTCATATGAATTCTACTCATAGAATGAGGCATAAAGTCATTGATAACATATTTTAATATCACATTAGTTTTACATGTAGTGTCCTCATATTTAAATGCTCCTCTAAACGCCTCCCACAGCGGTGTGACTGGTGTCTGAATGTTCGCAAACTTTACACTTCTTTTTAACCCTGAATGAAGAAGAACTTCACCGGAAGTATAAAGAGGCCTTTAGCTGCATAAACAGACCCTGAGGTGGACAATCTTACCCAGGCTTTGAGTAACATTGTACTGGATGGTGATGAACATGATCGCAAACTTTGCTGTCACCTGCAATTGAGAAAATAAGTTATGTTAATACATATAAACATAATGCAACATATGTGATTCAAAAACCTTTAAAAATCCAGCATTTCTGCAGGATAGTTGGAGATCCAAATTCTAAGGGTAGCTTTTACACATTAGCTTACATGCTGTTGATGGTCATACTGTCTATCAAAAATAGCTCAAGTGTAGTTTATGATGAGTTTATTAAAGAGAGACTATTCTTATCAGAACAATTACTATTTAACCAAACATTTATCTCTTCTCTATTCATACGACAGATGCTGACACCAAACCTAGATCAAATGGTATCACTGCAATAAGGAAACAGAATAGTTCATTGTTAGATCGTTCTGCACTTCTATTCTGAGTTCTATTGTTTAGAGCTCCAAAAACAAGTGCAAAAATGTTTTAGAAGTGTAAAATAACATCTGTCCCCCCTCATCAATCATCATGGACACTCTGACCGGTCTGCGGCTACGCAGCCCCATTCGCAGCAGGGTGCGATGCGTGTTCTGACACATTCCTCCTGTAACCATCATTCAAATTTTGTGTGACTTGTGCCACAGTAAACCTTCTGTCAGTTCAGACCAGACGGGATAGCCTTTGTTGCCCTTGTGCATTGATGAGCCTTTGGTGCCCAACACCATGTCGCCGGTTTATGGTTTGTCCCTCCTCGGACCACTATCGGTAGGTACTCACCACTGCTGACCTGGAGCACCGCACAAGTATTGCCATTTTAGAGATGCTCAGATATCTGGCCAAAACAATTTGGCCCTTGTCAAAGTCCCTCAGGTCTTTACTCCTGCATTCAACACGTTGACTATGAGAACAGATTTCCATTCAGTCCAGCTTTGTGTAAAGCTTGGGAATCTGCGGTCACAAGCACAGACAGATCAGTCTCAGCCATAAGGGCTTGTAAATCCTAGCTTCCTTGATCAATATCCAATCTGTCATCCAATTTGGACGGACGGTTCGATCTAGGCAAGGTTCTGGTCGTGTCATGTGCTTTCCACATTTTAAAAATGCTCTGAATGGAACACAGAAGAATAGAAACGCTTAAAATATTTTTGTACCTTTCTCCTAACCCGTGCCTTTCCACAATTTTATCCCAGAGCCTTTTTGAAAGCACCTTTCTAACCACAGCGAATTCTTAAATTAATCACCATGCAGTACTAGTAATGGAGGAAGAAGAAGAAGAAGAAGAAGAAGAAGAAGAAGAAGAAGAAGAAGAAGAAGAATCCTCCTCCTCATCATCCTTCAGATTGCAGACGTATAAGTGCAGTAATGGAATCCTAATGGAACAGCTGGTTTTATTCTGAAGTAATCAAAGCAACTGATGTCAGGTGGGGTCCAATTAGCCAGATTTGTGATCTTAAGGATGATTGGTTGCACCTGAGCAAGTTTGTAATGGTTACTCTAAGGGGGTTGATCACTTATCTAAACCAAGTATTTTACTAATTAATTTGTAGTAATTGTTCAGAATTTGCAATATGGTGTTTTCAATTTGAAGTTGAAGATATAATGTGTAAATACAGCTGGAAAAGTTTAGCTTGAATTTATTCACATTTCCATGATGTAAATTGACATGACAAGGTATGATGACTTTCTATAGACACTGTATCTATGATTGTGGCCTATTTAAAAATGTTTGTCTGTAATGTGTACAACAGATCCAATACAAGTTGAATGGAAATCATTTATAGTAAAAAAAATTAACTTTTGTACATTTATTAAAATCATAATTACTAAGCAAAACAATGATCTGATGACAAAATAAGTCAAGTAAATGACAAAATATCAGTAGTTTTTTTTGTTAAAATCAGCCACATTTTTTCCACATCACTGAATTATTGAATTTTTCTTCAAATGAATAGATATAATAGGAACATATAATATGCATATTTAATGGTGTCACTTTAGTTATTTCATTTTATATATTTGGTGTATATATGATTATGAATAACCAGGAATATATAAAACGATTTATTTATTTGCTTGTATGATTATAAATTAGCTAAAACATGCGACCTAGCAGGGTACGTGATAATATGCGTTTAGTGTGTAATAATGTTATATTAGTGTATACATTACATAATAATAACCTCAAACATGAGTCCTAGCAGGATGATCATGGCCACACACGACACCATATCCGCGTGATTCTGGATGACAAACTCGTGGCTGAGCACAGGCGGACTCTTGTTCTTTTTTCGGAATCCCATCGCTGCTCTCTTTCAGGTAATCAACAGCCGTGTTTACTGCAGATACTCGCAGGTGACGCAAACAGATCAGCAGATCTCCAGTATATTCACACTGTTCATGTCATGAAAGCTTCAACACACTCACACCCTCTTATGATGTGTGCCGGAAGCGGTGAAGGATCCCACGAACGTGTTGCAATAAAAGTCCATAATACAAATCGTTGTTCTTCAGCAGTCAGCAGCAGCAGGATAACTTTATTCATATGCCCCTTTTTATTATCACTCGGATCCCCCCACATATGCGGTGTTATAACGTAACAGAAAGATTCGGATCTTCTTACACTGTTTGAATGAGATCCCATTACTATTTTATAGTAGCAGTTGTTGTGTTGTGTTATTGTGGCGAACACTGTGGCTACAAATGCGAAGACTGCACAGAACCAGAAATATTTTCAGTCAGATATGCATATTTTTGTTCGACTAGTTAGACTGCATGTTTGACTGAAATTGTACATTTAAATTCAGGACAGCCACAATTAATTTTCCTTAGACATGCATTAAGGCCTAACTTCCGGAATGTTTTTAAGATATAACTCTTATTCATAATCTTGAAACTCTCCTAAATTATGCTTTGTTTCTGTTGTTTGTCTGTATTTTAAGAGATCCAGGAACCAAGTTGATCCTACTCTTATTCTACTTACGGTATTCCTTTATATAACTTATTTGATTTATTTCAGGAGAAGGTGAGCTTTTAAGTTAACACATTTCGTTGTCAACAAGTGATGCACGTTGCTGCACATTTACAAATAAAACATTGAACGTGTACTTGGGACTTTTATTTTTATGTCTTTATTACCGGGATTTTGTGTCTTGATTCACACAAGCATGGCCTTCAATTTTAAATATTGGATTTGTGACTGAGCGCAATCATTTTGGTATTACGAGTTTATTTATTTTTATATTTACATAATATTCATTTTACTACGTGTTTTCTCCTTTTGTGGTTATTAATTGTCTGTTATTCCTTGGAAATCTATTTTTCGTTGAGGTTAGCTTGCTAATGTAGAGCTTTATCTAAATAACATTTGATTAAACTCATAAAAATAATCGTATCTATAACATTTTTATAGCAATATGCAACTTAATGGAGAAACTTTTTGGGACAGAAACAAGTGATAGTATGTAATATTCTTAGCTGTCATTTATTCTATTATGACTTTTGACACAAAACAATTATATCTTTAAACATTAACATCATACAGTAATGCTGATTAAGAAATGACAAAGTGAATATACAATACATAATATGTATTCATTTATTTACATTCAGCAGAAATGGCAGGAACAGACATGGATCCTGAGGTGGCTCTGGGATTGTTTGAAGAAGGCGCCACGCTGGTCTTACTTGGTGTTCCTGAGGGAACCGAGTTGGGAATTGACTACAAAACCTGGACTTTGGGTCCTCGGTTCCGTGGGGTGAAGATGATTCCTCCAGGACTTCACTTCCTCCACTACTGCTCGGCCAACACTAATGGCGCCTGTGGTGAGATCGGCCCCAAAACGGGTCTGTTCCTCACCCTGAAACCACGGGAGTTGATCGTAGCACACTGGAACATGAGAGAAGAAGATCTGGACTTCTCTCAGAACCCAGATGAGGTTGAGCAAATGAGGGCCAATATTCAAGAACTGGATGCATATTTGGGGCCCTACCCGTATGACACCCTCCGAAAGTGGGTGTCCCTCACCGATAGACTCAATCAGGAGGTTGCTAGTGCACTGCAACCCCTCAGTGGTCGGGTGTGTGCCTTCAGTGATGTTATCCCAGAAGTGCAGCTGACCCATACTAAAGACAGGGAGGAGCAGAATCTTCCTCGCAATGATCGGGAATGTCAGAATATGAAGGAGGGGTTGGATAGACTTCCTCGGATGAAGCTAAGAGAAGGCACAGAGTTGCGCTTTTCCAACATTCCCAAACAGGCATACCCGCCAGGCGCCACACCCGCTCAGATCACTCAGTATAGTATGGATCTGAGCTACTCTCTCAACTGCGTACTTGAGAGCCATTATAAAGAGCAGCCACTCAATGTACTAGGTGAGCATTGGTTGTCGTTCTGATGTTGGTTTAGGTTTGTATTTAGTTCCAGTTTTACTAACCTTCTAGGACGATCCTATTGTTGTGAAAGTTCAAGATATCTAATTTGTTTTTGTTTTGTCTAGTAAGGGAGCTAAATTATGTTTATGCAGTGTAATTAAGTGTTTTCATTTGAAATGTATGTCAAGGCAAGCATTACTATATTATTGTTCATACTCTGGGTAAGGCCCAACTCCTCACTCTAATTATTACACCTCATTTGTCCCACACCATGTGCTACAGGCATGAACAATACCTCAAATCATGCAGCTTGTTGAGGAGAGTTGTGATTTTACTTCTCCCCATTTTCCCCTTGCAGACATTAAAAGAAACCCATAGATTTATGGTAAAGGAGGGAACTAAGCCATATCCACATTTAAGGGTGGGCTCTTTTGAACTGGGCTAGAAAGCAACCACTCAGAAATCCCTAGCAACCGCATATCAACATACTAAAACCATTCAGAACACTCTAGCAACTACATATAGGGTTGCCACCGGGATCGTACCGTATTTAAAGATGAAATTATGCATCCTATATCTAATCAATATGGGACGTGGTTTGTCCCACATTTAAGCTCATTGATTACGTCATAGCAAAATCAATCAAAAACTTCAGCCAGCAGACCCCCCACCCCCAACAACTATTTTATTAGCTTCAAAATTGGCAATTCTAAGCACATAGCAATGTACTAAAACCACTCAAAACATTAGCAACCACATAGCAACATGCTTAAACCCTCTTAGAACAACCGCATGTAATATAAAAAAATTCAGAAAAATTGAGTTACTATAACTGTTATGAATTATTTAATCACAGAAGATGATCATAGAGTAATACATTGTTCTTATGTGTAGGAGAACTGCAGTTTGCATTTGTATGTTTCCTCATTGGTAATGTGTATGAGGCGTTTGAGCACTGGAAGACACTACTGGCTCTGCTGTGTCGCTCTGAGGATGCCATGAGAGAGAGGAAAGACCTGTATCTGGGACTCATCGCTGTGCTCTATCATCAGCTGGGAGAAATCCCTCCAGACTTCTTTGTGGATATCGTTTCCCAGAACAACTTCCTCACCTCCACACTGCAGGTACAATTCACACAGTTTTCCTGGGGGGGGGGGTGTTAGCTTGTTGATGATGTGTTACTGAGGAGTGTTCTTCTAAAGATCTCTCCTGAACAAAGTTATTGTTACATATCACCTATATATTTGCCCTTTGACCCCATTTCCACCTGGTATTAAGATGTGTTCCATGTTCCAAACACATGTGGTCTGTTGAGACACATGGCTGTTTACACTTGCTCGTTTAAATGTTTCTCCTGTGACCACTTATGTTTGGATTTGGAGGGGAGGGTCGCTGTTTCATGACAACATGCATCAATCACTATGTCTGTGCTGCACTTTAATATCATGCAGTCAGAAGAGACAAAGAAAGCATGAAAAAATGGTGCGCTGTTTCTACCAGATTCAGGTGAAATTTAATCGATGCACAAATGTAACATGTCAAGCAGATTTATCTGTTATTTTAGTGGATTACTTGTATGAATGGAGCTTCAGGTGTTAGTGTTTGTCATCTGTGTTGATATCAGACACACTAAAGAAGATCTGTGAAGCTCTTGGGTTTGCGATTATTGGTTCTCGCTCTCAATGGGGCGTGTGGTAAGTTGTGTGTGGATCGCAGAGAATAGCATTTACTATGAACAGGTTTCACTAACGTTTGACAACCACAGAGTGTCACAAGTTTTGTCTTCATTTTGAAGTCTATATCTGTTTTATTTAAATCATAAACATTTTATAATGCCTTGAAAAAGTGTAGAAATAAACACCACTTGCTTTGATATTTTGTTATCGGACAACATATCAAAGTGATATTTTGTGAATGTGATGTGAATGACATTTGTACATTTTTAAGTATGATTGAAGAGTCTAAATACTTTTAGTGGCCACTCATTACCTAAACTTGGAACAAGATTGGTCTGACCTTGTTCTGTTCATAACTGGAGATAAATATGTCTTGGTAAATGCATTTGATCAGTTATTTTTGTTTGTTTTCAACTACTTTGCCTCCCTTTGTTGCTTTTCAGGACTTTTTCCAGTTTGCCAGCAGCCCAGGGGTGGACAGCACTTTACGGAAAAGAGCTGAGAAATTTAAAACCCATCTGACCAAGAAGTTTCGGTGGGATTTTGATGCAGATCTTGAAGATTGTGCTCCAGTGGTGGTGGAGCTTCCAGAGGGAGTCACGGTGGACTAAAGCTGTATCTGAGATCCACTTCCATACTGTGCTTGAAACTGCATGCTTACAAAAAACACTATACAGTGCAGTATGTAGTTTTTAAATGTCTTTCTTTCACATGAACACCGCTAATGTCTTTTCATATAACATTCATAGCACTGCAGCAATAATATATATACTCCTGTCACTGACTGAAAGATTTTGACCATTGCATTTTATTAAAGTTGGTTGTTTCCCTACTTTGTTGTCTGTTGTTTTTGACATTTTTGTGTTCTTGAATACCAAATATCACCACTAGAGTTCAGACAGAACACGTGTTATGTCTTTGAGACTCTTGTCAGTTGGTAGTTGCTTTGAATTGTTGGACATCTCCACATGTGTAGTTTTTCAGCAGGAATCACTTACAGCCATGGACAGATAAATGGATTCTTCTAAAATAGTTTTAAGCTATTATGAACATATGTAGCAACGCAGTCATGATTGTTTCGCTGCTGCCTCAGAAATCAGATATTAGGCATTAATGTGTCGTATGACAGGTGTGAAAGCTCAGAGGAACCCTAGGTAGTAAAACTACAGTTTCACATGCTCGAACCGGTCATTTGTAAATATTTTGCAATGATTCATATTACCAATAATCTGGTCTTTATCATATATGTTCAAAACCTCCCTGTTTCCTCAATTCCCCACGGACAAAACCAGTAGTGTATCATATAACATACAGATGTTCTCTGTATAAGTTGGTGGTGGACTCTTAGTTTAAGGAAGAGGTGACCCAGGAACTAAAGATAGATGCAGCTCTTTTTGCATTAGGCATTTACATTGCATTAAAAATGCGATCTGTTGTGAGGCTGCCTACCTTTTCAAAAACTATTTGTGGTCGCTGATGATTTGCCAGAACTTGGCACTATATTTTTGTAATAGTAATGCAGTTCAGTTAAATCAATTAAGTTGATATTGTGTTTTTAGTTTATTATTTATTTATTTGTGGGATTGACTTAATTGAATAAATGCTAGTTATATGCAGTGCTGGATGGATTACTTATGAATTGTAATCTGGTACTGATTAAAAATTACATGACAAAAAATGCATTCAGTAACACAATCTCATAGATTTGATTTTTGGGGTAATCTGATCTAATTACTTTTGGATTACTTTCAACCTAATTCTTTTATTTTATGTCACATGCATTTTAGTAGGATAATAATTTTAATATAAAAGTACAAAGAGGAAAAAAATGTATTCCATTCTTTTACATTTTTAAAAAGTGCATTTAACATGACATGATTGAAATACATTTTAATCTAACAGCAATGACAGTTTGTGGCCAGATTTTTTTCATTTAAAACACTTGAGACATCAAATTCATTTTAAGTGCATAAAACAATATCAGAATTACAAACATTAATGACCATAAAATCAACATAAAATGATCAAAGAATTAACTCAAATTAATTACCATCAAATCAAAGCTTTCATCTAAAAACACTGAAACAATTTTAACCCTTACTGATAGTCCATTACCTATTCTAAAGCTGAGGTGCAAGATTTTAACATTTGAACAGCAAGAATATTGTAAAAGAGCAGAATATTTGAAAACAGCGCGTTAATACGAGCAGTGGCGATTTTAGGGGTTGGCCTGTGGTGGCCTTGGCCACCCCTGAAATCTCATTGGCCACCCCAGTACTGATTGGTAGTTCAACATGTTCATCAACACAAGAATGAAGAGAAACGCCTGTCAATCAAAGATGACATCAGCCACACTGACCCAGGGTCAGTTTTATATTTCTGACCGTTATAGTAGTGGTGGGACTGAAGATGTGTGAGCTGATCTTTGATCAGTGGGGAGGGGCAGACCGTGGGCGGCCAGGCAGGTGCCGCAGGTCACGGGCAGGGGGTGCTAGGTCTGGAGTATAACGGTCGGGCAGAAGCACGAAGCTGACACAAGCTAGCGTCTACCTCCAACTTCCAAAGAGTTGATGATGTCGATTTATGGTCAAAAAGAAAGCTGTTAATTGAGAGGTACATTCATCTAATCTAACATTTAATTCATCCCGAATTTCCATTTGAACGTGAAAACATTCATGTAGCATGTTAACAGTAGCTAGGTTGAAGAGTAAGCTAGACCTTACACCACATTCAGCATGTTATCTTGATATTGTCATGAAATAAGAAATGCCATGTTTTCTGATTTAATGACGGACGCGTGTAAAGTGTTTTACAGATATATATGTTCAATAGCTAAAGTTATTTATATGGCTAACCTGTGAGTGAAATGGAAGGGCTGACTATACTTCATTATTGGTCAATCAGACCAATAAAATCTTCAAAGTTTTATACCTTATTTGACATTTTAAATATGTATTGGCAGGGCAAATTGCACTTAAATGCCGCAAATGATTTGACTAACTATTTTATTTGGTAATATTCAAAGTACTTGAAGCTATCAGAACATGTGGAAAATAAACCTGTGTAGACACTATAAATAGAGTTTGGTTTTTTACTGTATACAGAGCTCAATCTGCAATTTTGGGGTTTCCAGACAGACACATTTCACACACTGATTTTGTACCCAATTTAACCATTTTTCTGCTGGATAGTGCAGTTATAGCTATTAAATGAATGAATAATTGATTGAATGACTGATTGAATTGCATTTCCCCCAGGATAACAGCTATGAAGAGAACCAAAGATATTCAAATCTTTTTCTTAAAAAAAGAAAAGAGTCAAAACCAGCCTCAGCTACTTCCAGCAGCAGTGATCCATCAGCTCCCCCTGCACAGCACGATAAGTCATGTTTAGATATTCCCTGTGACTTCTGGATGAACATATATGAATTTGCCATGTACTCTTACATTCAAGTTGTCACTCAGGTACAATCATATGATCAAATAGAAGACAGCAGAAGATTAGTTAAAAATGGTTTTAATATAAATCATCATCACACACACACACAAATATCATCCTAGCTCCACCGGCAATGCAGAGAGAGAGAGAGTGTACAAAGCAAAAGACATCGAGAAAAGCCTCCAACCTCACGTCTCTTTGTATTCAGACACTGCAGCTTCAACATCAGTTGACTGGCCACATTCACAACAGAAAGTTGTGGGAGATGAGTGTGATCCAGGAGTGTCTGGAGCAGCACCTGCCTCACCTCACAATAGTATGTCAAATTCAGTTGCTTCCTTTTCTGAGTTCAATGAATAGTTACTTGTTTTTTGTGCTCATATTTCATTTAATTTAAAAAGGGTGATCCACTTTTGCTCAGTGTATGGTATTAATTTGCTAATACAGAGCAAACAGGAAGAAAAGTCACATCAAAGTGTTCATTAGTAAACTATGAATGTGATGGTTATTATTATCACTTCAGGTTCTTCATCTAGTGGGGAAAGTGATTCTAATGCCATTACAATAGGTGATGTTGACACCATTGATGAAGAGGCTCTTCAGGCTATAAAAGCACATGCTCCCCACCCAGACCTCACAATATGTTTTGACATTTAATCTTTCAGTCTAAACAATATTATTATTATTATTATTATTATTATTATTATTATTATTATTATTATTAGCATTCAGGCTAGAAGAGCTGAATCATGACCTGATGTCATCTTTGATTGACAGGCGTTTCTCTTCATTCTTGTGTTGATGAACATGTTGAACTACCAATCAGTTCTGGGGTGGCCACAGGGTGGCCAATGAGATTTCAGGGGTGGCCAAGGCCACCACAGGCCACCCCCTAAATTCGCCACTGCCTACATTGCAGCTGGGTTACTATTTTGCAAAATGGTTCTTTTTCAGCCATAGAGCTTTTGTGAAGGCCAGTTATTCAGGCAAATGAGAGAATAGGTTAAGGCAGTGAAATGTGTCAGTCAGCATTAAACCGTCTTTAGTCAGGTCTGTCTCTCTGACGTTCAGATAAAGCCCATCGCTGCCTGCAGAGTTCAACTCCTAATCTTAATGAGGGCAACTCAGAAGGAACTCTGTCATTTCTCCTAATGCCTGTGATTATAATGGGGTGGGGTTAAATGGCTGTTTCTTTCTATAGCTTTGCTTTTCCTCGCAGGAAGCTATAGTGCCAGCCACATGCTTTTCCTGCTATAAACCTCTTTTAGGTTGCAAGCTTTCTGGATTATTCATTAGGCTGTGTGTTGTGTATCCAAAATTGCCCAGAAAAGCACACACTGTATTAACTCTCGAGCAGTGTACATGAGGATGAATACACTAGAGGTTTATGCAAAACATTTTTGAGCTGGGTCTCTGTGTTGCGCATAAATAGGACTTCTTCAGCCTTGTATTTATCCCTGGAAGGATTTGGCTTTTGCATGCATGACCACTTGCTTTCCATGGTTTACATGGCTTTCTCAATATTATTCAAACACTGTTGAAAGGGAGTTTAGGGCTTGGCTCCATGAGTTTACATCACTGAATATGAAAAGGATCTAATATCCCTATACTATATGATTTACTATACAACAACTATTATCATTTTAGCCTCAGACAGCATGCATCAATCTTTTCACTGTTCATACTGCTCACAAAAATAGCAAGCATGTTCTCCAAAACTCTCCAATTTGTTTATCTGTCATAACAACATTATCCACAACAAAACACCTGCCGAAACACATCACATATGTTAATACAATAATGTAATGAAGGCTCAGACAGATTAGGATCCATATGCAGTTTTATTCAAAGGTAAAATTAACTCTGAGAGAGAAAAGGCAGCGACTTAGCTGGCAACAGAGTTCGTGGTCGAGGAAGCGTCAGATCGGGACAGGTGGCTAGATTCAAGGTCAGACAGGTGTTTGGTCGGGGCAGGCGGCGGACAGAAGAATGGTCGAGTACGGGCAAGGTTGGCTTCAACAAGGATCAGAATTTCAGGTTAGTAGTCGCTCAGTTATGCAGCCGGGGCAAACAAGACTTCGCAGTGAGGGCATGGGGAAGCGAGGCTTTAATAGAGGGAAGATGATGGGCAACAGCTGTTTGGTAATCAGTGCGGGCTAGAATTCAGGTGAAGCGGATCTCCGGTGAACGGTAATGGGTGCATCCTCACTGACGTTCGTAACAGAGCCCCCCTCCTGCGAGCGCCTCCCGAAGCGAGGGTGTGGTCGGCGACGGGGTCTACCTCGGGGTCGTGGAGCTGGTTTGTCCGGGTTGGCTCGGTGAAATTCGGTGATCAGGTTGGGATCGAGGATGTCGTCGGCTCCGACCCAGGATCTTTCCTCCGGACCATACCCTTCCCAATCAACAAGGTACTGTATGCGGCCCCGTAGTCGTCTGGAGTCCAGCAGACACCGTACTGAGAATGCCTCCTCGCCGTCAATGAGCATGGGGGGGCAGAGTTCGCTTCCTCTTCGGGCCATGGAGCACCGTCCGGTCGCAGAAGAGATACATGAAAGGTTTGTTATTTTGAAGGGACCCATGTACCTGGGGCTGAGCTTCTTGCAGGGCAGGTGGAGGCGGAGGTCCCGCGTCGAGAGCCATACCCACTGTCCGGGAGCGTAGTCGGGACAGGGATGACGATGGCGGTCCGCTTGCTCAACCGTTCTTCTCGTGGCTCGTTGGAGATGTACGTGAGCCTTGTTCCACATGGCCTCGCTGCGTCGCAGCCAGCTGTTAACCGCAGGCACTTCCGAGGGTTCGCCAGACCAGGGGAACAGAGGAGGTTGGTACCCTAGTATGCACTGGAAAGGGGTGAGGTTAGTGGAGGGTTTGAGAATGGAGTTTTGTGCGTATTCAGCCCAGGGGAGATAGCGACTCCAGTCGGATTGATTTTCGTGACAGTATGTGCGTAGGAATTTGATGATTTCTTGGTTTAGGTGTTCTGACTGACCGTTTGACTGGGGATGGTATCCTGAAGTGAGACTGACATTGATGTTGAGCTGGTGGAAGAAGGCCGTCCAGAGCCTGGAGGTGAACTGGGGTCCCCGGTCGGAGACGATGTCTTCGGGGAGGCCGTAAAAGTGGAAGACGTACTGGAAGAGGAGTTCCGCAGTCTCGAGGGCGGTCGGGAGCTTGGGTAGAGGGATCAGGCGGCATCCCTTAGAGAACCGGTCTACTACAGTGAGGATGGTGGTGTGCCCCTGGGAGACCGGAAGATCGGTCAGGAAGTCGATGGCGATGTGGGACCAGGGTCGTTGAGGTACAGGCAGGGGCAGAAGGAGACCCGTCAGAGCCTGTCTAGGGGATTTGGCCATATTGCAGATTCTGCAGTCGCGAATGTGGGAGACCGTGTCGGCTCGTAATGTTTCCCACCAGAAACGATTCCTCAACAGTCAAACAGTGGAGGTGATGCCCGGATGCCCAGAGCTGGCTGAGGAGTGGACCCAGTGCAGTACCCGCTCCCGAAGAGCCGGTGGCACGAAAGTCCGGTTGGGCGGACAGTTGAGTGGAGGCGGGTTTGTTGAGTGGGCCTGAGAGATCTCGGTCATAATGTCCCACTGGACTGGAGCAAGGAGGAGTGTGGGTGAAATGATGGGATCGGGGGGTGGAGCTCTGGGGTATCGGGTCGTGTTACCGGGAGAGGGTGTCAGCCTTGGTGTTCTTAGACCCGGGCCGGTAGGAGAAGATGAAATTAAAGCGGGTGAAAAAAAGAGCCCACCTGGCTTGCCGGGGGTTGAGTCTTTTGGCGGAACAGAGGTATTCCAGGTTTCGGTGGTCAGAGAGGACTAGAAATGGGTGTCTCGCTCCCTCCAGCCAGTGTCGCCACTCTTCGAAGGCCGCCTTCATGGCCAATAGTTTGTGGTTGCCCACGTCATAGTTGCGCTCAGCTGGGGTGAGTTTCCACGAATAGAAAGCGCACGGAAAAATTTTGGGGGATTTCCCTGGCGTTGGGAGATTATGGCGCCGATGCCGGTGTTGGACGCATCAACCTCGACCACAAAAGGAGTACTGGGGTCTGGGTGATGAAGGATAGGTGCTGAGGTAAAGCGCTCTATCAAATGGTCGAAGGCCTGGAGCGCATCGGAGGACCAGTGGAGTCTGGGCTGAGTAGATTTGACCATGGCGGTGAGGGGTGCGGCGACCATGCTGTAGTTCCGGATGAACCTTCGGTAGAAGTTGGCAAAACCCAAAAAGCGCTGGAGTTCTTTGACAGTGTTGGGTCGTGGCCAGTTCAGGACGGCGCGCACCTTACCCTCGTCCATCGCGACCCCTTCAGGGCTAATGACATAACCTAGGAAGGAGACGGATGTAAGGTGGAACTCACACTTCTCTGCCTTGGCGTACAACTGGTGCTTGATCAGCCGTTTCAGGACCTCCCGGACGTGGGAGACGTGCTCCTCCCGAGTGTTTGAGTAAATGAGTATGTCTTCGATATAGACGATGAGGCACCGGTTGAGCATGTCCCTGAAGAGGTCGTTCACAAAGGACTGGAAGACAGAGGGGCTGTTGGACAGGCCGAAGGGTATAACACAGTATTCGTAGTGACCGCTGGTGGTCGAGAAGGCTGTCTTCCACTCATCCCCCTCCCGGATGCGGATTAGGTTATAAGCATTACGCAGGTCGAGCTTGGTATAAATCTTGGCGGTTCTTAATTGTTTTAGTGACGCAGGGACTAGAGGGAGAGGGTACCGGTACTTGATCGTAACGTCGTTCAAGCCGCGGTAGTCGATACAAGGGCGTAGAGAGCCGTCCTTCTTGCCCACGAAGATGAACCCGGCAGCGGCTGGTGACGTGGAAGGGCGGATGAAACCCTTGGCTAGTTCCTCCTTAATGTAGCGTTCCATGGCGTCAGATTCGGGCTGAGATAGGGGAAACATCCTGCCCTTGGGAGGTGAGGCGCCGGGTAAGAGTTCGATGGCGCAGTCGCTAGGGTGGTGGGGGGGCAGCTGCTGCGCCTTGGATCTGCTGAACGCTTCCCTGAGGTCGGAGTACTCAGGTGGAATTTCACTGGAGTCGTCCGGCCCTTCCTGGATGCTTGTGGTTCCCAGGGTGGTTGGATTTATCAGGTCCAGGCATCTGGAAGAGCAGTCCGGACTCCATTGTGAGATCTGGTCATCCTGCCAGGAAATCTGTGGGTTGTGCTTACATAACCAGGGAAGACCAAGGATGACCGGGTTATGAGGGGAGTGGATGACGTAGAAGCGGGTGCGCTCGGTGTGTAGCGCCCCCACCTGGTGGTGGAGTGGCGGACTCGGCCGGTGCCCAGCGAACGTCCATCTAGCGCGGCCACTGTTAAGGAAGGATCACAGTGAATTAGAGGAATTGAGTATCGTTGAGAGAAAGCTTGATCGATGAAATTGCCTGCTGCTCCCGAGTCCAACAGCGCCCTGGTGTCGACGCTGATGGTCTGGTAAGAGAGCCTAGCGGGCACCTCAAGGAGCTTAGAAGTATGGAGGAGATTAACAAACTCACCCCTTGCTGTTGTGACTGGGCTGGTCGAATGGGGCAGTTGGCTCTCTGGTGACCCGCTTGGCCGCAGTAGAAGCAGAGGTGGTTGGCGATGCGACGGTTGCGATCCTCTTGAGTAAGGTGTGCCCGGCCCATCTGCATGGGTTCGGTGGTTTCACAGGGTGGCAGCGTTGGAAGGGAGGGGCTGGACCAACGTGCTGGTCGCCTGGAACGGAGGAGGTTATCTATATGTATCGCCAGGGTAATGAACTGGTTAAGAGACACGCCCTCATCGCGGCAGGCCAGTTCTGACTGTAACTCGTCCCTCAGACCCCGGCGGAAGAGCAGCTTGAGCGTATCCTCCACCCAGACTGTTTGTGTGGTGAGGGTGCGAAAGGTAAGCGCGTAATCAGCTGCTGTGCGATCTCCTTGGCGGAGCGCCAGTAGCTGTTCGCCGGTGCTTCTTCTGCTTTCGGAATGGTCGAAAACCTCTTTAAAACCTTGTAGAAAGGCCTCGAAGGAAGTTTGACTCAAGCCCCCATTATTCCAGACGGCGGTGGCCCAATCGATCGCTCTTCCCGTTAGCAAGGAGGATACGAGCTGAATTTTACTGTCATCCGTGGTGTAAAGGGCCGGTTGCTGAGACAGGAAGATGGTACACTGCATGACGAACCCCTTGCACTTGGAGGGACTACCATCGAATTTCTCCGGCAGCGCTAATCGAGGGGCGGCGGGTGCAACGAGAGTTGGCTGGGCGGCGATCGCCGGGCTGGCAGAGGGCGGTGTGGGCGCGGGCTGTGGAGCAAGCTGACGCATCTCCTGAACAGTCCTCATAAGCTACTCCATTAAAGTGGTGAGACGGCCAAGCTGATGCTGGTGTGCGGCCAGAAGGTTTGCCTGGGCAGAGAGTTCCTCGGACATTCGGGAAGCTACCGCTGGATCAGTGAGCGGCGAAGTCTTCTGTAATGAAGGCTCAGACAGATTAGGATCCATATGCGGTTTTATTCAAAGGTAAAATTAACTCTGAGAGAGAAAAGGCAGCGACTTAGCTGGCAACAGAGTTCGTGGTCGAGGAAGCGTCAGATCGGGGCAGGTGACTGGGTTCGTGGTCAAGCAGGCGTTTGATCGGGACAGGCGGCTAGATTCAAGGTCAGACAGGCGGTGGACAGAAGAATGGTTGAGTACGGGCAAGGTTGGCTTCAACAAGGATCAGAATTTCAGGTTAGTAGTCGCTCAGTTATGCAGCCGGGGCAAACAAGACTTCGCAGTGAGGGCACGGGGAAGCGAGACTCTAATAGAGAGAAGATGATGGGCAACAGCTGTTTGGTAATCAGTGCGGGCTAGAATTCAGGTGAAGCGGATCTCCGGTGAACGGTAATGGGTGCGTCCTCACTGGCGTTCGTAACAAATAACTTAGTATTAAGTACAGTAAATGTTATATCACCCCCTTGTGGTCTCCCAAAGCTATTATGTCAGACTGTATTAAAAGGAAGGCCAACTGACAAAGCACACTAATTAAGCTTCTAATTTAAATTTCAGAATATGTATATACCGATGCCTCAAAAACATATCAAGAAAATAACGTGCTGATCATTAATCAATGTATCATTATTTTATGACATTTCTATGTACTTGGTTATGTAATGCAAACCTTTAAATGTACATTACTCAGCAATAATGAGTACTCCCCATTTGAAAATTACAATTTTTAACTAATTGTCAGTGAACACCAGAACAATTAGCGGAATTTGACAAAACTGAGTTTTATTAAACATTTGTTTTATTATGAACATAAAAGGTTGGTCACCAACACCTTTAGGATAAGAAAATAACACATTTTATTAAAGCGAGTGTAAGTGTTTCACAGGAAGGAGGACACGGGAACAGGGTTCAACACGAAGGTAAGGCTTTTTAATTACGGGTAGTGGACAGACAGGGGTAGTGCAAAAATGTGCTATACATAAACTTTTAAACTAATCTAACAGCTTAGGCTTGTCTCTCTATTGCCAACACTGGACTGGCAGCTCTCTCTCTCGACTGGAGGCACTGGTGCTCTTTTATGCCGCTCTCCCCATACTCACTGAAATTAGAGACAGGTGTTAGACATAATTTAGCTCAGGTGCAAGCGCCCTTACCGCTTTCTCCCCTTCGGACGGGCGCTTGACCACGCCCCCGCTGCTACATACCCCCACCGCCCGACTCAGGCCGGGGCGTCATCCGGCCTGCCTACCACTCCCCCCCCATTTCTGGAGAGGAAGTCGGCGACAGCCATCTGCACCCCCGGTCTGTGGACCACCTCGAACTTAAAAGGCTGGAGAGCCAGATACCAACGGGTGATCCGGGCGTTAGTATCCTTCATGCGGTGGAGCCACTGCAGTGGGGCATGATCCGAGCAGAGAGTGAAGGCCCGCCCCAGCAGGTAGTATCGGAGTGTGAGGACCGCCCACTTGATGGCCAGACACTCCTTCTCTACAGTGCTGTACTTCGTTTCCCTTAAGGAGAGCTTCCGACTGATGTACAGCACTGGGCGCTCCTCCCCCTCGACCACCTGCAAGAGTACGGCCCCCAGCCCTCTGTCTGAAGCGTCCGTCTGTAATAAGAAAGGGAGAGAGAAGTTAGGTGAATACAAGAGCGGCCCTCCACAGAGTGCGGCTTTAACTCGTGTAAAGGCCTGTTGGCACTGTTCCGACCATTGGACCGGATCTGGAGCCCCCTTTTTAGTGAGGTCAGTCAGCGGGCTGGTGACATCCGAATAATTAGGCACAAATCTTCTATAATAGCCAGCCAGCCCCAGGAACTGCCTCACCCCCTTTTTGGTCTTAGGTCTAGGGCAAGTCGCAATCGCCGCGGTCTTATCAATTTGGGGACGCACCTGGCCATGACCCAAGTGGAACCCCAGATACCGTACCTCCACACGCCCAATCGCGCACTTCTTGGGGTTTGCTGTGAGCCCTGCCCGCCGCAGCGACTTCAAGACCGCCCTCAGATGTTGTATATGCCGCTGCCAATCATTACTATAGATAATGATGTCATCTAAATAGGCAGCGGCGTAGGCGGAGTGCGGGCGGAGGATACGGTCCATCAGACGCTGGAACGTGGCTGGGGCCCCGAACAAACCGAACGGAAGTGTCACAAATTGGTGTAATCCGAACGGCGTGGTGAAGGCTGTTTTCTCACGGGAAATTGGTGTCAAGGGGATCTGCCAATAACCCTTTGTCAAATCCAATGTCGAATAAAAGCGAGCAGTACCTAACCGATCGAGCAGTTCATCAACCCGGGGCATTGGGTACGCATCAAATTTAGACACCGCATTGACTTTTCTGTAGTCCACACAGAACCGCACAGACCCGTCACTCTTAGGAACGAGAACAACCGGGCTGGACCAATCGCTGTGGGACTCTTCTATTACCCCCATATTAAGCATGGCATCCAATTCGTCCCGAACAATTTTCTTTTTATGCTCGGGGAGGCGATAAGGGCGGCTACGAACGACCACCCCCGGCTTGGTCTCGATATGGTGCTCGATGACGTTTGTGCGACCCGGTAGGGGAGAAAACACGTCTGCAAACTCTTCTTGCAACCTGGCAACCTCTGAACGTTGACACGGGGAGAGGTGGTCTCCACAAATGACCGGGGCATTGAGATCGGTTTTTGAATTTACCTCCGGTCCGAGCTCCGCCCTCTCTGGAACCACCGTAGCCAATGACACAGGGACCGCCTCCCTCCATAGTTTAAGGAGGTTGAGGTGGTAAATTTGATGCGCGTCCCCCCTATCGGTTCGTTTAACCTCATAATCGAGATCCCCCACTCGTCGTGTGACCTCAAAGGGCCCTTGCCACTTGGCGAGTAATTTGGAGCTCGATGTGGGGAGCAATACAAGCACTTTATCTCCCGGTGCAAACTCCCTTAGCTGTGTTCCCCTGTCATACAGTCGGCATTGACGTTCTTGGGCCCAGAGCAAATTCTCCTGTGTTAATTTCCCCAGAGTGTGGAGTTTTGCTCTGAGGTCAAGGATGTATTGAATTTCGTTTTTGCTATTGGAAGATCCCTCCTCCCAGCTTTCTCGTATAACATCTAAGACACCGCGTGGGCGTCGCCCATACAGTAGCTCAAATGGAGAGAAGCCGGTTGAGGCTTGCGGGACCTCTCGCACTGCAAACAACAGGGGATCAAGCCATCTGTCCCAGTTTTTAGCATCCTCGTGTACGAACTTACGAATCATGTTCTTGAGCGTTCTGTTAAAACGTTCCACTAGGCCATCTGTCTGCGGATGGTACACGCTAGTGCGAATCGATTTAATGCCCAATAGATCGTAAAGTTCGTGAAGTGTGCGTGACATAAATGTTGTGCCTTGATCGGTGAGGATTTCCTTTGGAATCCCCACCCGGGAGATTATTTTGAAGAGCGCCCCCGCAACACTACGTGCAGAGATATTGCTTAGAGGCACTGCTTCCGGATATCGCGTTGCGTAATCCACTAGGACTAACACAAAGCGATGTCCGCGTGCGGTCCGCTCTAATGGCCCGACGAGGTCCATTCCAATTCTCTCGAAGGGGACCTCGATCAACGGAAGAGGGCGCAATGGCGCTTTTGGGGTGGCCGGTGGGTTTACCAGCTGGCATTCACGGCACGCCGCGCACCATCTGCGGACGTCGCCGGTAATGCCCGGCCAATAAAAACGGGCTATTAGGCGGAGAAGTGTTTTCCTTTCTCCTAGGTGACCCGCCATGGGATTATAATGAGCCGCCTGGAATAACATTTCGCGGCGGCTCCGTGGAATCAATAATTGTGTAACATTTTCTTTTGTATGAGTGTCCTGCGTCACTCTGTACAATCGCTCATTTATAATCGCAAAATAGGGGTATGCGAGAGCGATGTCCGGCTGAAGACGCTGTCCATCAATCGTCTTCACCTGATCGAAAGCGTGCTTAAGAGTTTCATCCCGCGACTGCTCCAAAGGGAAATCTACGTCAGGGAATTCCCTACGAAGGGGAGGGGCGGAGGACCCGCCTCTTCCCTCGTCATCCTGATTTGGAACAGTCGAGGATGGCCCCGGCTCCGCCTCCCCTGCCAAAGCATCGCACATTGCACATCTCCCTATTTTAGTGCAGGACCCATCCGTGCAAATTCCCCCTAATACATCTCTAAATACAGGCCAATCAGTTCCCAAGATTAGAGGATGGGTGAGACGGGAACTAACCGCTGCCTCCACTCTATGTTTTCTCCCTCGGAATTTAACCAGTAGGGTCACCATCGGATAGTTGTGAACATCCCCATGCACAGACCTCACCCTAACCCGCTTAGCTGTGCTCAAAGCCCCGGGTTGAACCAAGCGTTGATGGATGGTGGTCTGATTACAACCGGTATCCAGCAAAGCTTGGTGTGTACCCCCCTGGATTCTTACCGGAATCCGGTACGCTCCAGCCCGATTGGGGGCAGCATGTGGGAGATCGGAGACCCGAACCACCGCCCCCACCTTCATCAACGAACACCGATCGCGGTAGAGGCTCGGGTCCCCGGACCTCCGACAGGCTGGCCCAGGCGCTACACCCGTACCTGCTTCGGCGGACGCCCTCACCTGAGGGGGAGAGCGGTTGTAGGTTGAGGTGGAAGAAGGTGATGTGGCTGATGACTGGTTTGAAGATTCTAACCAGGCTCCTCGCCTGCAGGGGGCAGGAACGGGCCCTGGAGAGAGGACAGAGGGAGAGGGTTGGAGGGGATGGGCGAGAGCAGAAGAAAACACAGGGGGAGGGGGAAGAGAGGGAGAGAGAGAGAGAGAGAGAGAGGGCTCATCCGCCCTTGGGTTCGCCGCCATGTGGTCCTCTGCGAGCTGGACGGCCGCCTCCAGCGATGCCGGGCGGTGGCACTGGGCCCACTCCGCCGTTTTCCTGGGCAAGCATTGGACGAACTGCTCCAGCACCACCTGATCGATGAGTCCCTCGACGTCGCGGTCCCCCACTAGCAGCCACCTACGGCAGGCATCACGGAGCCGCTGGGCAAAGGCGAACGGGCGGTCGGACTTCTCCAGCTTCATGCCCCGGAAGAGTTGGCGGTTTTCTTCGGGGCTCCGACCAACCCGTTGCAAGATGGCTTTTCTTAAGCCAGGAGGTTTGTTGCCGGTAATTGTTGAGCCGCGAGTTGGGCTTCCCCGGACAGAAGTGGAACAAGGCGGGCTGCCCACTGACTCGGCGGCCAGCCCCAGATTTCAGCAGTACGTTCAAATAAATCCAAGAACGCTTCAACGTCGTCAGCTGCCCCCATCTTCTGTAACGTGGGCGGGGGCAGCATGGCACGCGTGTCCGGGGTCGCGGCTGTGGCGGCCTCCTGGCTGAGGAGGCTCCGGATGGCCTGTCGATCGTCTGCTTGAGCCCGTACGATCTCACAGAACCGCCGATCTTGCTCCTGTCTGAGCTCAAGCAGGGACTGTTGGTGGCTTTGATGTAGAGCAGCGAGGGACTGGAGGACTTCGGCCAGCTGGGAGGACTCTACGGGGCGAGCTTTCTCCATGGTTGGACGAAGAAGATCCAATTTTCTTTTCCCGGGTTTCGGCACCAGTGTAAGTGTTTCACAGGAAGGAGGACACGGGAACAGGGTTCAACACGAAGGTAAGGCTTTTTAATTACGGGTAGTGGACAGACAGGGGTAGTGCAAAAATGTGCTATACATAAACTTTTAAACTAATCTAACAGCTTAGGCTTGTCTCTCTATTGCCAACACTGGACTGGCAGCTCTCTCTCTCGACTGGAGGCACTGGTGCTCTTTTATGCCGCTCTCCCCATACTCACTGAAATTAGAGACAGGTGTTAGACATAATTTAGCTCAGGTGCAAGCGCCCTTACCGCTTTCTCCCCTTCGGACGGGCGCTTGACCACGCCCCCGCTGCTACAGCGAGGTGTTGCAAAACTGAATACACCCTACAACAAATTCCATCAAATCTAATATTTTGTATGGCCTCCAACTCTTCTAGGCATAGCGTGAAAAAGTTGGCGACATACTGCCATGTCTATTTTTCTCCATGTGAGAATGAGCTCTTTCAGAGCCTGGATGCTGGATGGAGAATGATGCTCGACCTGTCTTTCAGAACTCCGTACAGGTGTTCTATTGGGTTGAAGTTGGGTGACAAGCTTGGTCACTGAATCACATGTACCCTGTTATTCCTCAGAAATGTAGCAGTGGTCTTGGATGGATGCTTTGGGTCATTGTCATGTTGAAAGAGTGCTCGGCGACCCAGGGCATGAAGAGATGGTAGCATCTTCTCTTTCAGTATTTTGCAGTACATCTCTGAATTCATGATGCCATCAGTGAAGTGCAATTCCCCAACACCTGCAGCACTCATACAACCCCCACAGAAGAACACTGCCACCTCCATTGTACTCTTCTCCCTCGTGACACCATACAGTTTGGATGCTTTGGATCACTTCCAAAAAGATTTACCTTTGTCTCATCAGACCAAAGTATGGAGTCCCAATACTCTACACCAAATGCAAAATGCAAAACAGGCTTTTTCTTTTTGTGCATGGGTTTTAGCAGTGGCTTCCTTCTTGGATGAAACCCTTGCATGCCACTCCTCTGCAGCGAACGGCGTATTATGTCACGTGAAACAGTCAACCCAGTTTGAGCATTAGCTAAATGTGATGAACTTGCATGGCAATTTTCTTCAACTCTTCTTAGCGCAAAATGCTCATCTCGAGGTGTTAGCTTCCTTAGATGGCCTGGATGTCTCAGAGAGCTTGCCACAAGTCCATCCTTTTTGAATTTTTGCATCACTTTCGCTATTGTATAACTGATTAGCAATGCTTTGCTTATATTCTTGTAGCCCTGACCTCTTTTGTGTAAATAATTACATTTCCTTCTCAAGTGTTGTGACATTTCTCTTCCATGTGGTGCCATTATTGTCAGTATTGAATGGGAGGGGATTTAACAGGTTAAATACCAATCTTAATTGTCAGTTATCTGGCAGCCACCTGTGTGATGACTGATTAGACTCATCTGTTGTTGAATTCCCGTTAATTAGCATTTTATCAAGTTTTATTCATAAACCTTCATGGGGTGTACTCATTTTTGCACCATGGTCTTAAATCATTTTGGTTAAAAAAATGTTAATGTTCTTTTTTTGTTCTGAAAATCTCATTTGCAACAAATAAACCAGAGGTGCTGGAATATTTTATTGTATAGGATCCCATACAATGTGTTCATTCTAAAAAGATCCAGATGATTTTCTGAGAAATCTGTTAGGGTGTACTCATTTATGCTGAGTAATGTATCACCTTACATTTCTTGCGCTACAAAAGTGTTAAGATGTCATAAAATAGCATTGTATGAGGATCAGGGTGAACAGTAAGTGTGTATGGACTAATAATATGCTGATTTACCGGTGATTTGTGTGAAAGAGAATTAAAGTAATTGTTGTTGTAGCGCCTCTAGTGTTCATTTTACCAGGAAACTGCTGCGATACCTACAACAAGCCACGTAAAAATCATTTAGAAAAAATGTTGGTATAGAAATGAGATTCAATGAGACCAGGTTAGTTTAATTTTGTATTTGTCATGAATGGTGAGTAGCTCCTTATCTCTGTATCACTCCAGTTTGCAGCCATTGTTTTTTTTTTTTGCATTTTTGTCTGTACACAAAATTTCTCAGTCTTCTTCACTAGTTAGCTCCTCTGGTCAAATAATCACAAAATAACTATGTCACACACTCCAGCTACCAGCAATGTTTCTATATCCCAGGACCAAATTTCCCAACATTGTGACTCTGGCTTGCATTCTCACAGAAGGCTAGCTGGTAATTTAACAAAAAAATTGGAATCAAAATATGTATAAATGCAGCTCTAGTGGCATGAAGATTTATTCCTTCAATATCAAGAAAATGGATAGGATCCAATAGGTATCATTGCGGAACAACCTGCCCCTCCCTCTCGTCATCATCGCCCTGTCTCTTAGGGCCATCCTTCAGCCATGCTTACAAAGGGAGTGGGCTGGAGACAAGGAGAGGCACAACTTTATGAGCCTCTTTTGGGCAGTTGTAAAAAAACGTCAGGCAAAACTGCTAAAAACATATATATTTGCCCCTTGAAGGTCTCTGCGTTGTTCTGTCTTTTCTGAGCACTGAAGTAAAGCAATTATTGTTAATAATTTGCACTTTACAAATTCATCCTCTTTAATTTTATCTGACTCCAATTTTATATTAATCTGACTCCATTTTTATGTTACCCTCTAATTTAGAATTAAAGCTCTAAATACTTTCTGATCATTCTGTTATTTTAATCATTTAAGTTATTGATTACTCTGAATCCTCTTCTATTCATTTACCTTTTGATCAGTTTCTAATGAGATTCAAACTGATAGTCTTTAAGTGGCTTCCTCCTACATTAAAGCTTCAGTTATGATATAAATGATTCCTAAAATGGTATTCTCCTGCTCGGTTCCTCCAGAGCAGTTTCTCCTATTTTAAAGAACCAGTACTGATATAAATGATTTCAGAGGAACACAGAATAAATCAAAAAGTAACAATTTATTTGCCAGGTAAGATTTAAAACACAAGATAAAGAAACAAGTCAAAATAACATACCTGACAATTGAGAACTACATTAAAGTTACACACAGTTAGGTGTGGGATCATCTGACTACAGAGAGCCTTGAGCCTTCCTTAAATATCCAGACAGAATACACATTGTGTACCAAATGGTATTGTCCTTTGAGAATTTGGGGGTGAATGGGTTCTTGGCTTCTGGGTGTTAAACCTTCAAGGAGGGGTATAGATCTCCAGAGTTATTCAGTATTTGGCAAAGACCTTATAACTTTGTTGTCATTGAGTTTTATAAACCTGTGGACAAAACACTATACCAGACGCACTGAGACATTTTGAATGATACCAAACATGTTACACTAGTTACATTATTTGTATACATCAGATATGGTCTCTTGTTACATACAGATATTAGGTGAGTTTGAGGTGATTCTGAGCTGAGGGAGAATGGATGAAGAGGAGAGGGGAGAGAATGGGACAGATGTGGAAGGGCAACAATGAGGTGTGAATTTTGCAGTCTTCGCTCAGTGGGGTGCGGTGCCTCAGGAAGAGATGCTAATTGTGAGAAAGTTCATTTGTTGATTTTCTCGAAGATCATACATTTGCTCTTTGCCTTTGAATGTAAACACAATGGCACCCAGCCTTACACAGTGGATAATGAAGTGGCACAGCTGAGTGGAGCCTCATCAACGCTGCTATAAATACGTAGCGCGCCTCTCCTCGGGTAGCCGGCTTCTATCTCCTTGTGTGCACACACTGGTGTCTTCGCATGACCAGAGCAGAGCGGGGAGAGTACAGATAGATTTAGAACAGCTCTGGTCCTGGGCGTACGAGGTTGCCAGTGTGTGTACACATGGAGATTTGCTCCCCGAGAAGTGGTGCACTCTGCGTTTTAAAGACAGTGGTGATGAAGCATTATTCCCATCAGGTGTGCTTCATTCACCGCTGACTAAACCAGGCTTATTAATTATGCACCTCTTCTTGCTCTTCCACCCAACTCTCATTGTAAGCCTGGCAGAAGGGTGGCCCAAAGAGCCGGGCGATGATGACGAGCCAGAGGGGTGGATCATTCTGCCACAATAATAATCAACAAAAAAAATCTACAAAAGGGGAATTTTAGTGTCCATGGGAACAAGAGACCAAACAAAGGGGGAATCTGGTGTCCTTGCGATGAAAAGGGGATTAATGAAGGTAGGGGAGTACCTATGGGATGGTCCAGGATATGAGCAGTGTCCAAAGTCCACACACGAGTGTGAGGTGAAGCTGGCTCAGCATCCTAGCCTGTCAGCCGCAACGCGTGCGGTACTCCCCAGCGACTAATCTAACCCTTGCCGGGATTCCGAGGAGTGGGCCTGGCGACGCATCAAATTCAGCCGGTACCTTCCTCGCTCTGCTTATGGACCTGAGAGGACGCAATTGTATGCAGACAAGAAAATAGAAGCTGGCTTCCCAAAGAGAGGTGCGCTCTATGTTTTAATGGCAGCACTGATGAGACGCTATTCACATCATCTCATCGTCCGCTGCTCAAATGAGGCTTATTAAATTGCGTCCATCCTCACTCCTGCCCACTCTCGCTGTGAGCCTGGCTGACGGACGGCCCTCAGACATGGGGCGATGATGAGGAGAGGGAGGGATGGGTCATTCTGTCACAAAATATACTGTCTGCATGTGCTTTGCGCTATGCAAAAGTGAATGTGTGAAAACACTCATATACTCAAAACACCATGCATGTTATGCATTTTGTAAATATGACAGAACAGAGAGCTCATTTACTGCGAAGAGCACAGAAACCTATAGACTATATATTTTTTAGAAAAAAATTCCATCATTTTGTGCTTTAATAATCACACTGGGTCAAATAATCAACTGTTTATCTGGAGGTGTTAAACTACAGTAAAAAACATACAGAAACTGAAAAGCCTTTACATCAAAATAAAAGCTTGATTCAACTAAACATGTGAAACTGAAGAAAAATTTTGACAAATCATTACTATATAGTAATGCTGTTGAACTGAATAAAAGTTTTCATCAATGTTTTCATTTATAATTTGATGCTCTGTTGTGCAGCACTTTATTTGGCAAAAAGTAAGACCAATGTTTTATTTTAGATTCCCTAACAAAAAATCTAAAGTTCTGGCAAACAATCCGTAAATTATTTTCTCAAATCTGCAGCAAATCTTTGGCAACAATGGAAAATTTTCAGAAGGTTTGCCGCAAAACTCATTTGCATTTGAAAATAATCAGTGATGAATTTGCCGAAAGTATGTGGAAAATTTGCCATTAACTCAAATTAAAGCAATTAATTTGGTAAAAAAATTTATAAAAAAAATAATAACAGAATATTTTTTTTATATATCATTTTATTAAAGTTTTATGAATTTATGTGGTTAGACACCATTTTGATGATGAAATTGAAATAAGTTAAAACATGTAATTCAAGTAAAAAAGGAAAACACTGGATATGGCCAAAAAATTATAATTCATAAGTCCCTACTTGATAAAACCCTAAAACAATATTTACTTGATAAACACTTGAAGGAAACATGACATTATTTTAATGCATTATTTACATTGATAATTAACTTTTTGAATGTGCTAAAAGAGTGTGTTCAATAGTATATTCCCTATTTTAGCTGTGGTATTGAAACTGGAATTGAGAATAGCAATATTTTACTGGTACCAACTACTGAAACTTTAGTCTAAAAAGCATACAGCATCATTAACTGAAAGACTATGAGAAAAATAAATACACATCTGATATTCCCTATAGAGGCATTTTATCTACTTTTGGTTCTTTTGATTTCAATCAACAGTCTTTTCCCACCCATATTCTTATTAAGCCAGGTTTGTTAAAAGGAACCCGATGGCATCCTCAAGTCCTTGGGGAGGTGTCAACTTTTGGGCCCGGCTATAGATCAGTCATTTGCTGATTGCTTGGTCAGACTATAATCATAATTTATAATCATCATGATAACCACAATATGAAACCCAATGAACTGTGCAACTTCATGCTTGTTAAGTTCACATTATTACGTTAACAGAGACTTTACAGTCTTCGGCGGAACAGTATTATTGGGATGACGCCATTGAAATCAGCACCTGAAGCCAAACAAAGACTGCTATTGTACTGCTCTAGTGGATAACTGGAGAAATAGGGCTCTGACAGGGCCAAAGTATGTAGTCCTTGCTTTGTTTTTATTATTTCTTGTGATAAATTGTGCCCTTGATCATATTGGCTTGATGTGTTGGCCCGTCACCCAGTGTGTAAATTAATTTGGGTTGGAACTCTCACATTTGACAGTAAATACTTCTTGGAATTGATGGAAAGGTGATGTCAGAGGATGCAAGAGTACGAAAATATATATTTTTTAAAGGTACGTTAATGACAAGGTGGGCTTGCGGTTGGCATTTTAATGCATTTGGCAGACCCTTTTATCCAAAGCATCTCAAAGTAGATATTTTATCAGTACGAGCTCTTCGAACCCATGACTTTGTTGCTAGTAGTGTTGGAGAGTAGTTAATAAAAAACTATGATGCTACTTATTTATCTACATTTTTCAGTAGTTCAGCTATTTCCATAGTAGTGTAGCTTTTTCAGTAACCAGCAACATTTTCCGATGTGTAGCGTTGTAGCATCATAAAAACTTAATTTGTCATAACTGTAGTGTGAACACAGAAAAGGAGCCAAGGGAGTAATCAAACACACTCACATAAACCGTCCTCTCTCTCATGTAACACTGGGAAAAAATCATAGAAGTGAATCGGCTAAAATAAACGATTCTCTTACATTCAGTGCTGGGAACTCTGATTCAATTTAATGAGTCAGTTCTTTTGAGTGGTTCATGTAAATGATTTACTTTAGACCCACGTAGCCTTAAAGTGCCCCTGAAGTGTTTTGGTGAGCTCAATTCGATTTGGTGTTTTGACATATTTCCTAATGAAACAGAAAGTGGGGGCGGGACATGTCGCACGACTTGACCCATTTTTTAAAATAGCCAATAGGTTTAGTTTACAGGCACAAACAAATACACACCCCTTTCCACTGTTTGCTGCTCATGTCAGAGCCAATTACTGAGGAAACTTGAGAAGCGATGTCAACACTGGCCAGCTTTAGCAAAGACTCGAGTACTGAATGATGATCTAACTAAACCGTTACTGCATAACAAGCCCACAATCAACATTGCGGCCTTTGCTTATAATGAGGCTGGAGCCACAATACAGATGAATAAGAAAAAAGCAAGTAAAAGACAACATATCCATGCTTTGAATCACAATACATAAAGAATAGAGAACACTTACTCGAGCTGAACATCCCAAGAAACCACCAGTTTATATAAATAAATTCAAGCACTATTCCTCATGTCCAGCTTCTGCGTTGGTGCATCCCATTCAGAAGTAATAATTCCTATTCCATTAGAAGACAATTACCCTCAACTGTGAGAGCTGCAGATGTCTGAAAGGTGATAATGGTCAGACGATTCCTTCAATATTCCAGAAAACATTATATTGGAATTTTTTTTGGAACAACCCTACAGCATGGATTGTGTTATATTTGTAGTGCCCCTGTAAAGGCATGATCACAACCAGTTAGAACACGGCCAGACACACTGAACATTTGTAGGGGGAGGGTGCATTTTAGTTCAAGATAGCATTTGACTGGACAAGAGACAAGGAGTCTTTTTAGCAGAGAGAGAGAGACTGCAGATTTTAAATGCTTCTATCTTCTGAATTTTTTTTTTGTCAACTTTGAAGCTCTTTGGTTTGGCAATGGAGGAGTCAGGAGACAGCAAAGCAGGTTTGAGCTTAGTTTTAATTTGCTCTCAGATAAGTACATATAAACAATAGACATAGGCGGTGGTAATGCTCAGGTTTCTCTCTCTCTCTCTCTGGACTCTTGGCGTTCCTTTTATGTCTCTCTCCGCATCACTATAACAAGACACAGGTGTTAGGTTGATTATAAACCAGGTGACAAGCCTTACCGCTCTCTCTCTCTCCCGCAGACCGACACACGACCAAGTCCCCACGCCACATCAACATTTAAAAGTACACTAGCATATAGATGACCTTAAAGCTAATAGATCTGGACTAAAAGAGGCAAAACTTTATGTGACGAGGAGGAGGGCGTGGTCAGGCCGAGAGGATTAACACCCGGCGCTGAGTTGCCCAATCAGCAGGAGTAGAGGAAGTAGTATACTTGTCATGGAGTCGTCGCTGCTGGAGGTAGTCTTCTGGTCCCTTGCCAGCATCTACCAGAGCCAACACCAGGCCCTCATGGAGCTTCGGAGAGAGCATAAACAGTGCTTTGAGGTGCTCCTTCAGGCCCAGGAGGAGGACCGGGAGGTGCTGTGGAGCTTAGTACCCCAGGAGGGGACGGCCACCCTGCCCCCGGCAGCAGCTCAAGATGATCCGGAGGCCTACTTTAAGTTCTTCGAGCACACCGCCAAAGCTCTGAAGTGGCCACCGGAACAGTTGGCGGTCCATCTTCTGCTGCTGCTGACCGGAAAAGCCCAGATCGCAGCACAACAGCTTCCGGTCACCAACCCCCTGGACTGCTCTATGCTGAAGAAGTCAATCCTACAATGGGTTTGCCTTTGCCCAGCAGCTCTGTGACACCTGCCGGCAGTGGGTGCTGGCCAAGGAGGACAGCAATGCAGAGGATGTCATCAACCTGGTCGGGCTGGAGCAGTTCAGCTTCTGGTTTCCGAAGGGGATGGCTGACATCATCTGGATCACTGGACAAAGCAATCCAGATGGTGGAAGGCCAGCGCACCCCACGCCCTTAATGTATCCCCCCTTGTTCTCTCTCCCCCTCTCCTTCCTCACGTCTTGTTCTGTTTCCACAGAAATGAGGAAACATTCTTCCAAGACCGGCTCCCTGGTCATGGGGTTTTTCTACTTACACAAAACCCATAGCCAAGTCCTGTTCGAAAGCAGTACCCAGTAATGGAGGTAAGGTCCTTGATTTGGATCCCCGACACCCCACAGACCACCCCTGATTGGGCAGGGCCGTAACAAATACCTGTGAGTATTAAGGGGGATACATACCAATCCTTGGTGGATTCAGGTTGTAATCAAACCTTCATTCATCAATACTTGGTTCAAAACGGAGCATTGGAGCAAAATAATTGGGTGAATTAAGATTTAACTTGATTGTTAAATCAATTGAATTAATTGATTGTTAATCCTGTTCCTGCTTCTTCCTTTCCCGATGAACGAGAGGTCTGCCACACTTTAATTTAGATTTCACTGGATCTTTATAGGGATTTCTCAATCTCTATGTGATGTTATGGATGTTCCTTAGTCTTTTTAGCAGAGAGAGAGCGTCTGCAGTATATTGCTGCACATTTTGATTTCGATAAAAACAATTTTATTCTTGTTTTAGTTCATAAATAATATCGTCCAATTGTTATACATCTAGAATTATTTTCTTCTTAAAAACAACTTCAATGTAGCTACTTTTTTAAAAGAGTAGCTGGACTGCAATTTAACTACTTACATGTGTTGCTTGTATCTTGGTAAGCTTCAGTTTCAAAGTAGCTTCACCAAAACTGATTGTTAGATACATGCCTTTCTGGCTGAGCTATAGGAACTCTCTTTCTGGTGTACTTTTGGAGGCCTTTTAATGCTGGATCCTTTTATACTTCTAAAGGAAAACTGGTGTTCTCATCAGTTCTTGGGTTGCACTCCTTGGAAGGGAATCACATTCATCTACTTTTAGTGCACTAGAAGAGGAAATTATCCCATTCTCCATCTGTCCTCTGGTTTCTCCACTTGTCCGACAGCTGGCCCGTGTGGTTGGAGGGGAAATCTTTTAGCCGCGCTGTTGCTGTTTTTTTTTGGCAAAAGTAACTATGGCAGACCCTGTCAACGCCTGAAAGATCTGAGGAACTCCAAGAGTAAGACACTATTTTACCTCTTGTTTTGGCTATATGGGCTCTAGAAAGCAAAAGTGGGGTATTTTCTTGTGCTGGAAGAACTGTGTAATATAACATGTTTATCTTTTTGTCATTGCGTTCATGCACGCTGATAACTGATTTGAAGCCACACCTCTCTGGATACAGACTCAAACAATGGAAATTTAAAAAGAGAAACTCTGTCCATAGATATGACTTCAGCTGTAGATCATTGGTTGGGCACAATGTCATGTTACAGTGTTAGTTTTTGGCATCAGTTTTCCTGATCTTCCAACTTTCAAAGTTTCCTTTTACATTCCACCCTCCTCTCTCTTTCTCTGTTCATTGTTGTCTATAGCAGTGTTTCCACAACTGTTTCTACCACGGCACACTTTTTATGATAAAACAATTCTACAGCACACCATTATCCCACATAGGCTAACCATTGTCAATATTTTTTGCTTTTCAATAACTTGTCCATGTTTTCTGTCCATCTTAATAGCATGTTTACTTGTAATGTTTGAAATTCGGCTATGCAAAAAAACTAAAAACATAGGTAGGATTCACTGTGTGAGGTCACAGGTGGTAAGAGCGCTAAATGGGAAATGAAAAAACACACATTTGTTAAATTTTATTAACTGATTAGTTCAGTGACCCCTTCTGGAAATGTCACTAGGTGGCGACAAATGAGTGTCTTATGTGCTATGAGTGAGTCAGTGAATCATTCTGAGTCGTTCATGAATGAAATCTACCAAGAGACTTTATAGTGTTTAAGCATTAAAAAACAAAGCAGATCTATAGTCTTCCTTTAGTCGGAGCATTATTTTGCATCCAAAAAGACAACAATAATCGTCTAATAATAGTGAGGTTCAATAACGTCCTTCTCCTTTATTAAAACTTGCATGGCTACAAATCTACTTACTTCAGTATAAGAATTATAAACACAAAGCAGATCTACGGTATAACTTTCCTACAGTATTTTAATGGCTGAGCATGACTTTTAGCAGAAAAGACCACAATAACAGACAAATAATAGTAATTTTTAGTTTCAATAATGTTCTTTCTTCATTGTAAACCACATTTCACATGAGTTGAGTTGAGCCGTCAACGCTCCATTCAACGCCAGCATCAAGCGTCGCATCGCTCTCCACATGACAAGAGCTGCAGAAAGCGTCACAGAGGGGCGATTTTATGAATTTGCCACATAAAAAAGTGGGAGGTGTGCACAATAAACATTGAAAATATGTATTTGGAAGAGAGAAAAAAAAGCTTGCTGTTGCTTTGATAGCAGAAAGTAATAAAAGGACTCGTTTATGTTTAGTTCTAAACATTTTTTTGGTGAATTTAAATGAGTTCAATAACTGGGGTCCCTGATACTCGTAAACAATAAGATAATATTTAATTAAAATAAATTATGAGACATTCAATGTCTCTTCACAAATTTATACAGTTTTTAAATATTTCTTGTTGCTTAGTACTCTCAAAGGCATTATTGGTGAAGCAAAAACATGTGTGTGAAAAACACTTTGGTGTAAAGTCACTTCATAGACTTCAATGTATTCTGCAGCGCTGATGCGAGTCACGAGAAACACCCTTAATGCGTATAAATATCAGTCACTTTTCCACATGAATCATTGCTCTTCACAATCACAAAAGTGACTGATTATGGTTTCAAAACGGCCTTCAAAAAGGTGAGGTGCTTGGATCCCTGACATTATATATTTTTTTCATGCATTCATATATTTTGTGGAATTTGATCATTTTCCATGACATACTATTGGTTGAGAAACACTAGTCTATAGGATACAACATCAGATAAAACACAACTGCTTCAGATTTGGTCATGTGTCACACCTTAAAGGGTTTTCCTTTATCAGGGTATGGTCATAAATGGTTTAAAAATTAATAAATTGGCACATAGTTTTAACCTGATTTTACATTGCATGAAAACATCTTTACAGCCAGTGATGAGCCATCTTACCGGCTTATCCAATGTCTGCAAGTGTTGTGAATATGACTGTGTACGTTTTGATGTAAAAAAAAAAATACAAATAAATACAAATAAATAATACAGAGAGAGAAACGGTGCCCTGTGGTCATGATAAGGGCGGCCGGGAAGACTGTGAGACCCAGGAAATGAGAAAAACCTCTCTTTTCTTATAATGTGGGTACCGCGGCCCTTGGGGCATGTGGTGAAATACGTGGCGCCGGGGCAGGATATGTTGTATGGTCCCCGTTTGCCTTTAAACACTGAGGACTGCTGGGCGAAATCCTCTACGGTGCCACCGAATAGGCCAACCTGGTTCGACCAAGTTGGGTTAAAGGTGCCGCTCCTGGACCACTAAGGTGGACATCGCCTGCCCGAGAGACCACACTGTGACCATCATCGCTCGGAGGGCGAGATTAGTCACCGAGCGCAGCTCCTGCATAAATCTTGGGTCAGAACTACCCCTGTGCAGTTCTTTGAGCACTTCGGCTTGGTGCAATTGCAGGAGAGCCGTGGCATTCAGGGTGGAGGCGGCCTGTCCAGTGGCACTGTAGGCTCAGTTGTGAGTGACGACATAAACCAACAGGCCCTGGATGGGAGACTCGGACGGCTCTGCCAGGTGGCGGCACTCTGCAGGCACAGATGCACCGCAATCGCTTACCTACCTGGGGAGTCGCCGAGCACCGCCTGGCAGCCCCACCATCGAGGGTAGTGAGAGAGGATGAGCCCACAAACTGGGTCTGGGCAGTAAAAGGCCCACCACAATCACGTGAGCTCATCGTGCACTTCCAGGAAGAAAGGTACGGAGGCAGGGCATGGCCGTTATTGGCACTCGAGGCCCCGGGACCAATCATCAGGCTGCAGGGGGGAGCGGAGGATGGAGTGCATCCTGACACTTGCAGCCACCTGGGCAAGCATGGCTGTTAGCTGTGCAAGGTGACAGACTGAACCAACCCACTCTTAGATGCTTTAATCGAAAGCTCATCCACTTCGTGAGCTGCAAACGTGAACTCGCACCTAGACAAGCTGGCGGTCACATCGCAGAACTCGCTGGGCAAACGAGCGTGCTGGTGAATGGTAGGTCCGTGGGGGGTTTCCCAGAGGAGAAGCTCACATTCAAATCCCCAAACTGCCCCCAGTGCTAACTGATACCGCCTCATACACGTGGGTAGAAGGACCGAGTCGGGGATTAACAATCCTGTTAAGGAGGACTTGAAGGCAGAATTATTTTATATGTTGTCTGAAAATCTGTCAAAATAATTTTTTAAAAGGTAGCATATTTCCACTATAAATATAATGTGAAAAAGAGCTTACGTAGGTTGGCAGCTCACTAGGTTTTGTAACCACAAAAGTCCGGCCATGACTTTTCATCTAAGCTCGGTAGACAAACTTAACATGTATGTTAATGATATATGGAAGTATTAATATTTTGTATGCTTTCTTGCTCAGCCACATATTTCTCATATAACCTTACAATGAAAAAGCAAATGATAGTCAGATGTTTTCTTGACTTATATGTCTTTGTTGACAAGGCTTTTACTGTGAGCTGTGGTCAAGCTCTGCCATTAAAAAGTGCATGTGGGCCTTCATGGCTGTCATGTGAAGGTATAGGGCTGCATGGAATACATTTTGACTCATGATTGACAGTTTGATTCCATTTCTCTTTCAAACACAAATCGGTTGGAGATTTAAAATGGTCTTGGGATATTTTCCTCTGAAACCCTGAGTATATACTCTGGTGGTGGAAGCACAGTACTGTAAGAGCAGACATCTGTAAGATCCCATAATTTTCATCTTGGAGATTTGCAGCATTCCATCCCAAAGTTTATTAGTTCACCGTAGGTAAGATTAAACCTTAGGGTCTTTACATTATTAAAAGAAAACAGACAGATAGAAGGCAAGGCTTTATTTTCATGTGTAGAGAAAACAAAACTAAATCTTTTCTTTCTATTACTGGAATGATTGGCGCCTTGATTGTATATTTTGGAGAATGCCATATAATCCAGTAAACAACAGCTATTCAGGTAGATCCTCCAGACGTCTCAGCTTTAAAGCTCCACTTATTTCTTGTTGGTCTGAACTTGAAACATAATGCACATGTAGCTCAACAAACTTTAAACTTTAAAACAAAACAAATGATGTTATCTGAACACAGTTCAATGACATAATTCTACTTTAATTTAGCAGAATAAATCTAGCAAACTAAAACTGCTACGATGGAGTTTATGGCACCACTACACAACTTTTAAAGCTTTGGCTTTAACGCCATCACCAGGATTATTGATTTCATTTTAATGGCAAAAATTAAAGGAATATTTCACCCAAAAATTATGATACTCTCATCATTTACTAACCTTTATGCCTTTTCAAACTCAGATGGCTTTCTTTCTTCTGTGGAAAACAAATGAAGAAATTTGATGAAGATATCAGGTGTTATTGTCCATACACTCAATGGGATCCAACACTTTCAAGTTCAAAAAGGACATAAAACAGCATGTGTACATGGGCAGACTGTGTGTACAGTGCTCTGTGCATGTGTCAAGAGTGAGGAAGTGTGATTGAGCTTTAAACATGATTGTGCCTAGACTGATGTCAAGATGTCAGTCTAAAGGATTACATTTGCTCTGTTTTAATCTCTGTGCTCCCATCTGATCACAAACACATATTGGAAACAAACATGTACTGTTACAGTACAATCATCTACAACACATTACATTATAAACACTGTAAATTAAACATTGTCATATAGGCTTAGAAATACTTTGAGCAGTAATGAATCAATAATAGATCATAAGTGTTTGGTATTTTTGTATGCCGCTATTATTAAAACAGACTTTATTTTCTTTTCTTAATGGACACTGTCAGTCAAAATCAACATGAACTCTAAAGTAAATAAACATTCCATAATGTCCATACTTCATTTGAGTGTTTTCCATAACAACATCTCATATTAATATTCATACAGGGTGGCTGTGGCTCAGGTGGTAGAACGGGTTGTCCACTAATTGCAGGGTTGGTGGTTCGATTCCCGGCCCACACGACTCCACATGCTGAAGTGTCCTTGGGCAAGACACTGAACCCCAAATTGCTCCCAATGGCAGGCTAGCGCCTTGAATGAAAGCTCTGTTGTGAATGTGTGTGTGAATGGGTGAATGAGATGCAGTGTAAAGAGCTTTGAATACTGCTAAGGTTAAAAAGGTGTTATATAAGTGCAGACCATTTACAATATTCCATAAACATGAGGGAGACTCAGCTGTTACAATGCACAACAAAAGTTTTTTTTTATTCACCAGATATGAAGTTGAAGATGTGATGTATGTGCTGATGGGGCACTTTTCTGTATCCTCACAATTTTCTTTGTGTTCCCTCATTTCAAATTACAACACTTAATGATTATCAAGTGATTAAAAATATTAATAATGATTTCATGTCCAAAATATGCATTAAAGTGAGGTTCCCCATCTGTCGCTCACTTCGACATTGTGTCGAAGAAGCGACACTAGGGGTCTCTCTTGAGTGCCGAATATACATCTGATCTATGAAAAAAGGCCAATGAGAAGTTGGCAGACAATATTTGCATGTCTCGCCCCTGGACATACGGTATAAAGGCGGTGAAATACGCCGATGGTTGTATATGAAGCGAGCTGCGAGTCACACACCTGTTCCTCTTCCTCTGAGTGATCTGCTGTTGCACTTCAGCGGCTTTCTCCTTCTCTGCACGGCAGTGCAGTTTGCCCCTGGGCGCTTCGACAGTGCAACTAAAGAGTTGTTATTAAAAGAGTGATTTTTTAAAGATGCCTTTCCGCCCCTGTGTAGTTCCTGGATGCGGTAGAGTGCTCTCTGCTTCAGACGGTCACAGGTGCTGTCTCGTGCGTTTGGGCTGTGATCACACCGAGGCAGCATTTGTGGATGGTTCATGTTCTCACTGCGAGAACATGACCATGGCAACGTTGTGGTTGCGGCTTTCTTTCAACCTAAAGAACGCCACTCTAGCCCCCACCTGCATCGTTCCTTCTTCCCACGGGATTGAGGATGATGCAGCTGGCGATGGAGGCGATTTGGGGATGGCAGCGGGTGCAGCTTTGCCGGGTACATCCCCGGCACGCTCGTCGACTTCCATCTGGGCTCGAGGCAACAGCGGCCCGCCTTACAGCCAGCCTGCCTATCCTCTAGAGCCCCTCGAGCTGGATGAGCTCACCGCTGCATCGGAGAGCGGTCCGGCATCTGACGTGAACGACCCGTCTGGGCTGCCACCTTTGGGCCAGCATGCCCAGGCTGAGGCTGACACCCAGATGTCTGACATGCTTGCCCGGGCCGCCGCCAGCGTGTGCTTGGACTGGAACCCTCCTTCCTCCCCACAGCTGTCGCGGCTGGATGATTGGTTCCTTGGGTCTGCGCATCCCCCCCTTTCTTCCCGGAGGTGCATGATGAGCTGACGACTGCATGGAGTGTACGCTTCTCCACTCGTCAAAAAGCCCCTCGCTCATCCGCTCTCACAACCCTCGACGGCAGTGTGGCCCATAGGTACACGGCGCTTGGCCAGGTGGATAGGGCGGTTGCGATCCACCTATGCCCGAGAACGCTGCCACCTGGTGGGGTCGCCCTGTGCTCCCCTCCAAGGCCTGTAGGATGACGTCGGCACTGGACGCTAAAGCCTACAGCACCACTGGACAGGCCACTTCTGCCCTGCATGCCACGGCCCTCTTGCAAGTCCACCAGGCCAAGGCACTCAAAGATCTGCACGAGGGTAGTCCTGATCCCGACGTCCTGAAGGAACTGCGTTCAGCGACTGACCTCACCCTCAGGGCTACGAAGGCCACAGCACAGTCACTCGGGCAGGCGATGGCCACACTTGTGGTTCATGAACGTCATCTGTGGCTGAACTTGGTCGAGATGCGTGAGACAGACAAGACACGCTTACTCAACGCCCCTGTCTCCCAGTTTGGCCTCTTCGGTGACACCGTCGAGGACTTCGCTCAGCAGTTCTATGTGGTGAAAAAGCAAACGGAGGCCATCTCACATATCCTGCCCCGCTGCAAACCTGCCGCCGCGGGCCATGCCCCGTCTGCTCGCCGAGGGTGTCCTCCTGTGGTTTCGAAAAGCGCCGCTCCACCTCAACCCGGGCCCAGCTCTCAGCCCCGGCGTCGAGTGCCCCGCAGAAAGCGAATGCCCCCCATCTCACTGACCCCCTCGAGCACCTGGAATGCTCCCAGGCGTTCCTGAGACGATCGATCCAGAGACAAAGACGTTCGCTCCGGAGCTGGTAAGCAGACCACTCCGTCCCCGGTGGAGGGCTGGGAGGAGAATCCTTGTTTGAATTTATATCATTTGCTGCACTGCCTCTGGGCTGCGGTACCCACATTCTCAATAACAGAGATAATTCGTTTGTCTCTGGGTCACCTGGCCCGCAAATGCCATTCTCACGGCACTCTGCCGCCACACCTCAACAGTACCGACATTCTGGACGAGGACCCTCCACCTTCATCCCCACGACTGTTCCCTGGCCGGCCGGTTCTGACAAGTCTAGAGGATGCCTCCTCTGGACCTCCTCCTCCTTAGTCACTAACCCACCCCCTGCCAGGTGTGCATAGCAAGGTAAGTGCTTCGAGTCTTTTCTCAGCACCAGAGCCTCGGGACGCACTTTTGCCTCCCGACGCCGTATTACCTGCTCTGTCCCGCCGGGTACGTCAAAAATAATTGTCCCGTTAGTGCCCCTAGCACGGAACTTGGATGCGTGGCTTTCACTTCCCAACCCGTCACGCTGGCTGGCCAGGACCATCCGACTCGGTTACGCAATTCAGTTTGCCAGGCCCCCCACTTCGTGTGCATCCACTTTACTGCAGTAGGACCATGTCCCTGTCCCCTCGCGTCTTTACGAAGGTTGCAGAGGCAGCCCATGCCCCGCTCCGAGAAGCCGGCATCCGCATACTCAACTACCTCGACAACTGGCTCATCCTGGCCCACACCCAAGAATTACTTTGCGGCCACAGGGACCAGGTGCTCAGGCACCTCAGCCGTCTAGGGCTTCAGGTCAACTGGGAAAATAGCAAGCTTGCCCCGGTTCAGAGCATCTCTTTTCTCGGCATGGAGTTAGACTCAGTCTCAAGGTCACCACGCCGTCAGTGCTGGAGTGCCTCGCCACCTTCAGGCCAGGCACTGCGGTCCCCTTAAAACTTTTCCAGAGGCTCCTGGGGCATATGGCGTCCTCCACGGTGGTCACGCCGCTGGGGTTGATCCATATAAGACCGCTTCAGCACTGGCTCCAGACTCGAGTCCCAAGATAAGCATGTCACCATGGCACACACCGTGTGATGGTCACCCCCACCTGCCGCCAAACATTCAAACCCTGGACAGACCTCTGCTTTCTGCGGGCAGGAGTTCCCTTGCAGTAGGTGTCCCGATGCGTCTTGGTCACGACCGACACCTCCAAATTGGGTTGGGGCGCCATGTGCAATGGGCACACAGCTGCGGGCCATTGGAAGGGGGCCTCGCTGAGCTGGTACATCAACTGCCTAGAGTTGTTGGCTGTATTCTTTGCCTTGCGGAGGTTTCTCCCGCTAGTTCAGGGCAAACACGTCTTGATCAGATAAGACAGCACCACAACGGTGGCGTACATAAATTGCCAAGGTGGTGTACGCTCCTGCCACATGTCACAACTCGCCCGTCGTCTCCTCCTTTGGACTCAAGTCGCTGCATGCCACTCACACGGACGTGCTATTTCCCCCAGTGAGCCTTCTTGCACAGGTGCTCGTACTCTGGAACCTCCACGTCTGGCCCCTGGACAGGATGCGGAAGATCTAGCTGATCTACCACCTGCTCTGCCCTACAAAGCAAAAAGGCAGTAACTACACAGAGTGCAGAACTGAGAAAAATGACTTTAAAGTTATCCTGTCAGGGCTTTTTGCAGTTACTGTACAAACGACTACCATTTTTCTCCAAAACGACACACATTTGAGATAAAATGTTTTATCACATAACAAAGGATGCCTTGAATGTCATGAAAATGATAATAACTCATTTTTGACCAAAAATGCAGTTACTGCCTTTTTGTTTTGTAGGGCAGTGCTGTCGTAGACACAAACAACCAAGCCAGAGCCCTTTCTACCATGCAACTTTACGCCCTAAAGTGGTGCTTGTTCGCGAACTGGTGTTCTTCTCGGGCTGAAGACCCACAAAGGTGCGCATGCAGGTCAGTGCTCTCATTTCTGCCTTTTTTCATAGATCAGATGTATATTCAGCGCTCAAGAGAGACCCCTAGTGTTGCTTCTTCGACACAACGTCTCATTCCCTCCATCAGGGAACGGAGGTTACATCCGTAACCTAGACATTATAATGGATAAATATTGTCAATGAAGACAGATTTAGACACGCCAAATCATTAAAGTGTCAGCAATTGTTTATATTTCACCTCCTGAGGCTGAGCTTGTACTCCAGAACCCTACAGCGCCATCCATCCAAAACTATTGGTGAACTTTCTGCATTAATTTCTGTCGATAACCGTTAGTACCTAAAAGTAGCTATTGCCGTCTAATCGCTGCTCTCTAAACAAGAGCAGAGCTTTGCATCATGTCAAAACTAATAAATAATAATTATAATAAAGCTGTCCACAAGAAAGTGTTTGCCTGTGACAATTGCAGAGTAGGTAATAATTTTGTTCTTGGTTATTAAATTGCATTACAAATATATTGCGATAAATTATATAACAAAATCTTGGTTGCCATCTGGTTGCTACTGTCGCACAGTATGATGTTATATGTTCATTTTTACCAGAATTACTTTTGCTTCCATTTATTCTGCTCACAAATATTTTAAACACGACATGTGTATGAACTTCTGTCCATTTCTCATGAATACTGCTTAGAATGAAGCACCTGGCTTCAGTTAGAGCAGCAGAATTAGATTAATGGATGAGGCAGGACAGTGTTTTTCACATCACTGGATGGTAATTTCACCCACATCCACAGGGACTCCACACAGGCCCCTTTTCCTCAAGGCCCATGGCGTCTACATCAATTGCATAATTTGTTTTTCATATCTAGCAAGTCTACAAATAACTGAACCCATTCTGAAAATGAGGCCCCATGTGCATCTCTGCATTGCCCTTTGTTTGCAGTATCTGTGCACGCCTGTGTGACTCCATGTATTTTCCAATGTTTCTCTGCTGCCAAAGGGATAATTCAGGAATTCAGGATTGGTTCCAGATAGGGTTGCCACCCGTCCTGTAAAATACGAGATTGTCCCGTATTTAAAGATAAAATGATGCATCCAGTTTGGAATCAATATGGGACGTGATTTGTCCCATATCTAAGCTGGTCAGATGGCATCACTGTGAAATTGTTCCAGATCGCTAATTTAACATAGATATAAGACAATTTGCCTATGGTGGGTAAGGGACTGTCTGAAAATTTCACACATTGTGCTAAAAGGTGCTAATACTGTGGAGTCATAAATTCAAGTATAGATGAAGACAAAAATAAACAAATAAACAATATATATATATATATATATATATATATATATATATATATATATATATATATATATACGTGTATATATGAATACTGTGGGGATACTTAAAGGGGGACATGGGGAATCAGGTTCCTTCACTCAGGTGAGTAGGTTTTATTACAATACTCCGCTTGATTGGGCGTCACAATACGCCTGCCTTTCCAAACTTCAGCTTCACATTAAATTAACAATAAAAGTTCAGGCTCTTGATAGACTTCAGATTCTCACTAGACTTTAGATTTGCATTTAACTCTTCAGATTAACAACAAACATCAGCTTCAGACTCTCCCTCTCGTCTGCTGGCGGTGTGGCCCATTTATGCCTCTCCCCGTGCTCACTGAAATTGAGCACGGGGACACATTGAACTTAAACGGCTGAAGAGCCAGATACCAACGGGTAATCTGCGCGTTGGTGTCTTTCATGCGGTGGAGCCATTGGAGTGGGGAATGAGCCGAGCAGAGGGTGAAGGCCCACCCCAGCAGATAGTATCGGAGAGTGAGGACCACCCACTTGATGGCCAGATATTCTTTCTCTACAGTGCTGTACTTAGTTTCCCTCAATGAGAGCTTGCGACTGATGTACAGCACCGGGCACTCCTCCCCCACCACCACCTGTGAGAGCACGGCCCCCAGCCGTCTGTCTGAAGCATCCATCTGTAAAACAAAAGGGAGAGAAAAATCGGGTGAATACATACGTGGCCCCACGCAAAGTGCGGCTTTAACTTGCGTAAATACCTGCTGACACTGCTCCATCCACTGGACCAGGTCAGGAGCTGCCTTTTCAGTGAGATTAGTCAGCGGGCTGGCGACGTCCGAATAATTGGAAACAAATCTTCTATAATGGCTAGCCAGCCCCAGGAACTGTCTCACCCCCTTTTTGGTCTTGGGTTTCGGGCAGGTTGAAATCGCCGCAGTCTTGTCAATTTGGGGACGCACCTGTCCGTGACCCAAGTAAAACCCCAGATAACGTACCTTCACCCGCCCAACCGCGCACTTCTTTGGGTTTGCTGTGAGTCCCGCTGCAGCGATCTCAGGACCTCCCTTGGATGCTGCATGTGCCACTGCCAATCATTGAGGTAAATGATGATGTCATCTAAATAGGCAGCGGTGTATGCTGTATGCGGTCTGAGGATCTGGTCCATGAGACACTGAAACGTAGCCGGGGCCCCAAACAAACAAAACGGAAGTGTCACAAATTTGTGTAATCCAAACGGTGTTGAAAAGGCAATTTTTTCATGGGAAATTGGTAACAAGGGGATCTGTCAATAACCCTTCTTCAAATTCAATGTCTAATAAAACCGAGCAATGCCCAACCGATTGAGCAACTCATCAACACAAGGCATTGGGTACGCATCAAATTTAGACACCGCGTTGACTTTCCTATAATCCACACAGAGCCGTACCAACCCTTCGATTTTAGGTACTAAAACAGTCGGGCTGGACCAATCGCTCTGGGATCCCTCTATTACCACCATATCGAGCATTGCATCCAATTCTTCCCAAACAATTTTCTTTTTGTGCTCAGGCAATCAGTAGGGGCGTATATGTACCACAATCCCTGGCTGGCTCGGTCTCGATGTAGTGCCGAATGAGGTTCGTATGACCCGGTGGAGGGGACAACACATCCAAAAACTCCTGTTGCAACCTGGCAACCTCTATGAGTTGGTATGGTGAGCTGGGGTGAACTGTTTATGCTTTGAATTCACCTCAGGCCCGAGCTCCGCCCTCTCCGGAACTACCATAGCCAATGTCACAGGGACCTCCTCCCTCCACAAATTCAGGAGGTTGAGGTGGTATATTTGCCATGCGCCCCCTCTATCTGTTCCTTTGACCTCATAATCGAGATTCCCCCACTCGTCGTGTGACCTCAAAGGGTCCTTGCCACTTGGCAAGTAATTTAGAGGTTGATGTTGGGAGTAATATGAGTACTTTATGTCCCGGTGCAAATTCCCTTAGCTGAGTTCCCCTGTCATACAGTCGGCACTGCCGTTCTTGAGCTCGGAGCAAATTCTCCTGTGTTAGTTGCCACAAAGTGTGGAGTTTTGCTCTAAGATCAAGGACGTATTGAATTTTATTCTTACTATTTGAAGGTCCCTCTTCCCAGGCTCAAGCCCACCATGACATCAAGCACACGTGGGTGCCGCCCATACAGCAGCTCAAATGGGAAGAAGCCAATGGAGGCTTGCGTGAACGCTCGTACTACAAATAACAGGGGATTGAGCCATTTATCCCAATTTCTAGCATCCTCGTGCATGAATTTAAGAATCATATTTTTGAGAGTTTTATAAAATCTCTCCACCTGGCCATCTGTTTGTGGATGGTAAACGCTGGTGCGAATTGATTTAACACACAATAGTTCATAAAGCTTGCGTAGTGTCCGTGACATAAAAGTTGTGCCCTGATCAGTGAGGATTTCTTTTGGAATCCCCACCCGGGAGATTATTTTGAGATGTTGTTAAGAGGCACTGCTTCTGGATATCGCATTACATAATCCACCAGAACTAATACAAAGCGATGTCCGTGTGCTGTCCACTCTAATGGGCCGACGAGGTCCATGCCAATTCTCTCGAAGGAAACCTCGATTAGAGGAAGGCCGGTGGATTTACCAGCTGACATTTGCGGCACGCCGCACACCACCTGCAGACATCACCTCCAATGCCCGGCCAATAAAAATGGGCTATTAGATGGAGTAGTGTTTTTCTTTCTCCTAAATGACCCGCCATGGGATTATAATGAGTCATCTGAACACCATTTCCCGACGGCTCCGATGTATCAAGAGCTGAGTTGTATTTTCTTTTGTTTGAGCATCCTGTGTCACTCTATACAACCACTCCTTTATAACGGCAAAATAGGGATATGAAAGGGTGATGTCCGGGTGGAGTTGTTGACCACCGATCACTCTCACTTGGTCGAAGGTGTGTTTGAGGGTTTTGTCTCGCGACTGCTCCAAAGGGAAGTCGCCCTCTGGGAGTTCCCTGAGAAGGGGAGGGGCTGCCGCCTCTCCCCTTCCCTCGTCATTCGGACACGGAGCTGTTGAGGACGGCCCGGGCTCCGCCTCCCCTGCCAGGGCATTGCATATTTCACATCTCCCTAATTTAGTGCAGGACCCATCTGCACAATTTCCCTTCAATAAATTTCTAAAATCAGTCCCCAAGATCAGCAAATGGGTAAGGCGGGAACTTACTGCGGCCTCCACTCTGCGTTTTTTTTCCCCCGGAATTTAATCACAAGGGTCACCACAGGATACTTGTAAATATGCACACACATCACCCTCACAGTTTTAGCTGTGCCCAAAGCCTCAGGTTGAACCAAGCATTGGTGGATGGTGGTTTGATTACAACCGGTGTCCACCCATGCTTGTGGCCCTTTTATGCCGCTCTCCCCATGCTCACTGAAATTTGAGACATAATTTATCTCAGGTGCAAGTGCCCTTACCGCTCTCTCTCTCTCCGGACGGACACTTGACCACGCCCCCGCTGCCACAAATACATCTAAACTAACCAAAATGTATACATAAATAAGATAAAGATAAATAATTTATATATATATATATATATATATAAATTATATATTTTATGTTAATATATAGTACCCCGCCTTTCGCCCAATGTTAGCTGGGATAGGCTCCAGCCCCCCGTGACCCTGTACAGGATAAGCGGTTGAAGATGAATGAATGAATGAATGTTAATATATATATATATATATATATATATATATATATATATATTAACATAAAATATGTATTAAGTGTCAGAAAAGTACTAATTTTAGCATGTAAGAAAGGATGTACAATGTTTTATTAATAACACATCAGTGGGGATTTCTTTAAGGCTGCAAGGGAAGCTCGGCTTCCCCTATAATGTCAAAAAAATAATGGTCAAATATGTACTATTGTGTAAACAATTTATTGACTAAAAATGCGATGGAACATGTTCATCTCGAAAACGAGTTCGTTCAGAATCAGCTACATATAGCAGGTCGGCTCATACATTCCCATAGCGTCACAGTGCATTTCCCTGTTGAAGCCGAGCGTCCATTGACTTCAATGGGGCTGCTTTGAACAATTTTTTTTCAGTGCTCCAAAACTAGACGGTCATTGGATAAATGCTGCGATTATGTCCTCCCACGGACGCTCAGCGTCTCTGGGGGTGAATGAGGAGTGGGCTGGCCCGGACTCCGGGCTTCCGCGTAATGATTGGAGGATCTGTCGAAAGACTGCATCTCCTTTTGACTGACAGCGAATCTGTACTATAAGAAGTCGCTGAAGCTATTCGCGCTCAGTCCCATTGCGGATTTCTCAAGTGTAGTCGAAAGACAAACTGCTGCAACCTATTTCTTGATATTTGTTTGGCGAAATTGCTAGTCAATTTGCATAATACATTTCACACAATTATACACCACATTCCTTGTTTCAGTTTTACCAAGTTTAATTTTTTTTTTTTAGATTGTTTGTTCATTCATTCATTCATTCATTCATTTATACAGTAGGCTAGGCTAGCGTCGTACGGGTGAAACTGCGCACGATGGCAGACAGTGCTAATATTGTCGACCTGATTTTGGCGAAGCCATTTGAAAGTCTTCCTTACGAGGAAAAAATTATAATTAAACAGCAGGGCAGATCAACACCTAAGATTGATTTAGTGCAAAAGATAGGGGAAAATAACAGGTCTTTTCAGCTCTCCTGGTATGACAAAGTTAGCTGGCTGACTGGAAGTGCTGTGACAAATAAAATGTACTGCTGGCCATGCCTCTTGATGAAACCATCTCACGGATGTGTTGTTTGGTCAAAGGTGGGGTTTGGAGATCTGTCTAACTTTGACAGGGCATATAGTTGGTACGACATGGTCACAGTGCATTTTCTCGAAAAGGAACGTAGGGCAGAATTTACTTTTAAATAAATGGACAAATTTATAATGTAGGCCGAAAATGAGCTTCCCCTCTTTGAAAGACCAGCAGCCGCCACTGTAACACATATTAACTCAATGCATTTATTGCTAAAAATGTGGAGGATGTGGTTATGCCTCCTACACATCACACAACTTTCAAAGATGTTGGCTTGTGGTACCATTCATATTACACAACTGTCTGTATTGTCATTGAAGTCTTCAGTTTTCAAATTACACAAGGAATCTGCGACGGGGTGAATACATTACAAAATATTTCACTATTGACGAATCCCTGACGACTCTGCCTGGACTCCAAATTACATTTCACAACAGAGTACACATGAGAAGTGACACGAGATATGAAAACTATGATTATGAATATGAATTGAATATGATTTTAATCATATATTTTATTTGTTACAATATGAAAAAGTACCTCCTACTGAAAAATCTACCTATTTGCTTACCTGACTGTCCAAGACAATTGGCAATATCTCTCCAACACTTCTCTTTCTCTATCCGGTTGTGGTACAGTTCAGAGGAAACATCAAATAGGTACTGGTGCTCCTGCCAATGTTCTACAAAATTGGACTCTAAAAGCCAATCAGTTTACCCTTGTTTACCCTGAACTAGAAGAATCCCACAGTGATTGGACCAGCCCAGTTGTTCTGGTACCTAAGAACGATGGCTCTGAGTGGATGCTTATCTAATGATGATGATGCTTATCTAATGCCTCATATTAATGAACTGCTTGATTTGGTTGGGCTCGGCTCGCTTTTATTCGAAACTGGATTTAACAAAGGGATATTGGCAGATCCCCTTATCGCCGATGTCCCATGAGAAAATGGCCTTCTCCACACCTTCATATTACACCAATTTGTGACCCTTCCATTCGGTTTGTTTGGGGCCCCGGCTACATTTCAGCATCTTATGGACCGAGTCTTCAGACCGCACGCTGCGTATACCGCTGCTTATTTGTATGATATCATTATTTACAGTAATGATGGGCAACGGCATATGCAGCATCTGAGGGTGGTTCTGAAGTCGCTGCAATGAGCATGGCTCACAGCAAACCCGAAGAAGTGCGCAATTGGATGGGTGGAGGTACGGTATCTGGGGTTCCACTTGGGTCATTGGCAGGTGTGACCTCAAATTGATAAAACAGCAGCGATCGTGACCTGCATGAGTCCCAAGACCAGAAAGGAGGTGATGCAGTTTCTGGGGCTGGCTGGCTACCATCGAAGGTTTGTGCTTAATTTTTCCGATATCACCAGCTCACTGACTGATCTCACTAAAAAGGGAGCTACAGACCCAGTTCAGTGGACGGAGTCATGCCAACAAGCTTTCATGCAGGTAAAAGCTACACTTTGTGGCAGGCCACTTCTGCATTCCTCTGATTTCTCTCTCCCTTTTGTTTTACAGATGGACACATTGGACAGGTGGCTGGGTGCTGTTCTGTCCCAAGAGGTAAATTAGTCGAAAGCTCTTTATGAGAGAGACAAACTATAGATTGCTTGGCCATAGTAGGCGGTCCTCACTCTCCTATACAGTCTTTTGGGATAAGCATTCACCTTCTGTTCGGACCACGCCCTGCTCCAATGGCTCTACCGTATGAAGGATGCTAACACCTGGATCACCCGTTGGTATCTGGCACTCCAGCCATTTAAGTTTGAGGTTGTCCACAGACATGCACAAATGGCTGTCACAGACTTCCTCTTCAGAAAAGGGGGGTGGGGAGTGGGCAGTCCGGATGGTCCCCCTAGCTTGAGTCAGGCAGTGGGGGTATGCAGAGGTGAGGGCTTGGTCGAGCACCCGTCTGGGGAGAGAGAAAGTGGAAAGGACATCCACCTGAGATGAATTGTGACAATTATCATCTCTATGTTCACAGAGAGATTCAGGGGAGATATAAAGATGGCCAGATCACAGAGAGAGGGGTGAGACAGATAGACCAGGGTCTTTGTTTCTGTCCCCTGAGAGAGAGAGAGCCTTGTGTGAAGCTAAAAAGCGGACTGTTCATTTGAGTAACACTGAAAAGCTGTCTTGTGTTTTGAAGTGAAACTGTACAGCGATTGCTGGTTATTTGTGAATAAAATGGACTCACGTGAACTTTGGAAACCGGTTCCCGCCTCACCCATCCACTAATTTTGTGTACTAATTGGCCTGCTTTTCCTAAATTGTTAAAGGTGTTGTGTGTGGATGAGTCCTGTAATACAGTGGGATGGTGTGGGTGTGCAATGCGCTGATGGGGGAGGTGGAGCCGGGGCTGTCTATGTCAGCTCCACATCAGGATGACGTCAGTATGATGTAAGCCTCGGGTTCCCCAGCCCTGGGGCATCTACCACAGGAGAATTTGCTACAGGCACAAGAACATCAGTCCTGGCTGTATAACATGGGAGCTTGGGTATGGCAATTAGCATCGGGAGATAAAGTACTTGTATTAATGCCAATATCGAGCTCTAAATTACTCGCAAAGTGGCAAGGGCCTTTTGAGGTCACACGGTGAGTTGGGGAAGTCGATTATGATGTTAAAACGAATGGATAGGGGCAGGGCTATTCAAATGTATCACCTTAACCTACTAAAACCATAGACAGAGGCGGTCCCATATCCTTGGCGACGGTAGTTCCGGAGAGGGAGGAACTCGGCCCGGAGGTGATTCTAAAAGCCAATCAGTTTACCACGGTCCCTTGCGGAGACCACCTCTCACCGTCACAATGTACGGAGGTTGCCAGGTTGTAAAATAATTTCTCTGCCATGTTTTCGCCTCTCCCCGGCCAAACTAATCTCATAAAACACCTCATCGAGACAACACCAGGGGTAGTGATACATAGTCGACCCAAACACAAGAAACAAGAATTACGGGAAGAATTAAAGGCCATGCTCGATATGGGCAAACTAGAAGAATCCCACAGTGATTGGGCCAGCCCAGTGGTTCTGGTACCTAAGAACGATGGCTCTGTATGGATTATAGAAAGGTCAATACGGTGTCGAAATTTGATGGCAGTCCGGATGGTTCCCCCAGCTTGAGTCAGGCAGTGGGGGTATGCGGAGGTGAGGGCTTGGTCGAGCGCCCGTCTGGGAAGAGAGAAAGTGGAAAGGTCATCCGCCTGAGATGAATTGTGACTAATTACCATCTCTATGTTCACAGAGAGAGTCGGGGGAGATAAAAAGATGGCCAGATCACAGAGAGAGGAGTGAGACAGATAGACCAGGGTCTTTGTGTCTGTCCCCTGAGAGAGAGAGAGAGCCTTGTGTGAAGCTAAAAAGTGGACTGTTCATTTGTGTAACACTGAAAAGCTGTCTTGTGTTTTGAAATGAAGCTGTACAGCGATTGCTGGTTATTTGTGAATAAAACAGACTCATGTGAACTGTGGAAACCAGTTCCTGCTTTCTCCTTTATCTGCCCAACTCAAACCTTTGATACAATCAGCGATGTAAAAAGCAAATTGGACTTTGTGCGTGTTGTAAGAGACATTTCATATATTTCATATATATTCATTTCAAATAAACCACACCTCATCTGTGTAAATAGTTATCTAGTGTTTGTGAATATGCTCATGTTATCTGTCAGCTTTGAGTATTTCTTTCATCCAGTAATCAACTCAACTCTTTTTTAAGTGTCAAATGGGATATAATGGGCAAGAAAGGTGCCCCGAATTGTTCCTGATAGGCTACTCCGCATTAACAGCTCTATATAGTTTGGATTATGGATGTTCATAATGCATTCTTACATTCAGAACATAAAAGATACCCATGATCAACAGTATAGGTACATCATGACACAGGGCCGCCTCAGTGGTCTTCAGAAAATTAGCATCAACCATGTTATTCCTGAAGCCATTGATGATTTTGCATAAATTATAACTACACTGCCTGGCCAAAAAATGCTGCAAACTCTAATATTTAGTTGGACAGCCTTTAGCTTTGATTACGACGCAGGCAAGACTTTCACCTACTGTTGCACTCGTGTACACAGTAGTGTGACAATAAAGTGATTTGATTTGATTTGATTTGAGGCATTCGTCGTGGCATTGCTTCGAAAACCTTATACAATTGTCACAACATTAATTTCTGACCAGAGTTGCATTAATTTTTGTCCAAAAAAGATCTTGTATTCATGACATGAGAGTCGTACTACTCTTCTCCAGCACACTTTCACAAGGGGTTAAGGTCAGGAATCTGTGGTGGCCAATTCATGTGTGAAAATGATTCCTCATGCTCCCTGAAACACTCCTTCACTATTTGAGCCCAATGAATCTTGGCCTTGCCATCCTGGAATATTCCAGTGCTGTCAACAAAGAAAAAATTATGGGATATCCTTGTCATTCAGTACATACAGGTAGTCAGCTGACATTTTATTTCTGCATAACATTGCTGAGTCTAGACCTGACCAATTGAATCAACCCCAGAACAGAACACTGCCTCCAGAGGCTTGTACAGTGGGCACTATACATGACGCTATACATCGCTTCATGAGCTTCCCTTCTTACCCTGACACGCCAATCACTTTGGAATATGGTAAATCTGGACTCATCAGACCATGTGACCTTTTGCTCCACAGTCCAATCTTTATGCTCCCGAGAAAATTGATGTTATTTTTTTCCCGATTAGCCTCACTAATAAGTGGCTTTCTTGTGGCCACACAGCTGTTTAGTCCCAATCCTGTAAGTTCTCATCACATTGTGCATGTGGAAATGCTCTTACTTTCACTATTAAACATTGCCGTGAGTTCTACTGTCGATTTTTTACGATGTGACTTCACAAAGCGTTTTTAGTGATCTCCAATCATGATCATTTAAGGTTTTCTTTCTGACCACATTTCTTCTGCGAATCTGACGGTTCATCACTATCCTTCAAGGTTTTAATAATGCGTTGGGCAGTTCTTAACCCAATCAAAGTGATTTCAGAAATCTTTTGATTTCTTTGCTTGATGCAGGCCAATAATTTGCCACTTCTGAAACACAGTAACATCTTTTCCATGACCACGGATTATATCTTCTGACATGATTGTTTAAGAAATGAGAAGCTACACACTGCATCAGTTAGGGTTAAAAGTACTTTTGCCAGCTGAAACATATTAATCACTGTAATAATGATCCAATCATAGACTCTTAAGTATCTGCATATTTAAATCCAAATGACAACTTTTTTTGGCCAGTCAGTGTAGAAGGGGAGGGTTAAATTTTTAATTATGGAGTTGGTGTAATAGCACACACAGCAATTTGTAAGTATACTGCCGTTCTCTTTATTTATTGACTCTGTAATTTAATTGTGTAATTTAAGTTATGTATATATAAATTCATCATAATTTCATTAAAAAATAAATGTACTGTATATATATACACACTTTATTTCTATATTCATTGTCTGGTTATATTTATTTAAAGTGATAGTTTACCCCAAAATTGGAAATTCTCTCAACATTTACTCATGCCATTCCAGAAACTTTATTTCTTTTGAGAATACAAATGAAAATTTTTCAAAGAAAATTTCAGCTCTGTAGGTCCATGGTGGCCAGAACTTTGAAGCTCCAAAAAGCACTTAAAGGCAGCGTAACAGTAATCCATAGGAATTGAATAGAGCTAAAAGCTAACATATTCTTTAAAAAATGTAGCTTGTGTTTAACAGAAAGAACAAATTCATACACATCTGGGATGACATGAGGGTGAGTAAATGATGATTTATTTAAATTCTCCACAAAACCAGCCTTATGTCTTCAAAAACCAAAAAAATTATTTCTGCCAGATGGAGACTGGTCTTGAGGAGTGGAGATAGAGAGAAAGATAGAGAGAAAGAGAATAAAAGTGAAAAGAGAGATTTTAGGATAGCACAATCTGTCGTCACAATCCCATTGACAGTGTAAAATTGGATTATGAGGTGTGAAATTAAGCCGTATTTTCTCCTGCAGTGAGGAAGGCCTGCAAGACAAATCAGGGTTATACAAATCACATTAAGTGGGGAAAGATAAAGCATCGACTGTTGAAATATTCTCTATACCTTTGGGTTTTAGTAATAGAGCTCAATGCTTGATAGGATTTGATTTGAACCCCATCTAAATATGCAACATCTTTAAAATGCAAAAATAGCCAAAGGCTTTTGACAGACCCTGTTCTTCTATTCCAAACGTAGCAACATAAACAGGAATTTTCTCTTCTACAAATTGATTTTAGGCTCTTTCAAATTATCCCCAAATAATTTTAATGAGTTGCGTGTAGATCAGTAGCATGGCATTATGAAATACGGCTCCCACAGCATCAACTACTGGTGCATTGTTGAAGTGACCAACATTAAAAGTATTGTCTTGGTTACTGATGTAAACTTGGTTACCTGAAAGGAGTGAACAAGATGCTGCATAGCTTTGCCGCACTACTGATTTCTCACTGTTAAGGGACAGAGACAGATGCGCTCACCTTTCAATCAAAACATTCTGATGATGTGGCGTTGTGCCCTGGCTTATGTACACAATTTCACAACACTGAAATTAGTTTGTACTTCTTTCTTTTGGATGAACCGAGTCTGCCGCACTATTATTTTAATTTATTTTGTTAGATGCCGGTCTATTATTGTGAAATAATCTATTTTCGATAAATCTGCAACTAAATAGTAAACAAAATGAGCTGTGGTTGGTTGCTTTACATACCAATCAGACGGTCTCTGTAAATGTCTGGCTACGCAAGACAAGGTATGAAGGAACAAAGTGATTGAGCTACGTATACCTTTACTTTAATAAAAAAGTTTACTTATTCATAGAAAATATATTTCTCTTCCTGATGGCTTTGCCTATTGTAGACTTTTCCAAAATATTCAGAGCAAATCCTGTTCATATTCATTTTTACTTTAAAAATTTAATAAAGTCGGAAGAGATCGATGGAGATTATTCTGGTATTCTTTGGCCACTTGTCACTGTGTTTTATGACATAATCATTGCCATATTATATATAACAGTGGCCCATGTAAACATCGCTATGGATATTTCCGTGGTGGAAGTTTGATATTGCAGTATAATAGTTTGTAGGCATTAGACCATCAAGATGAACTTGAAAAAAACATCAACAATGTTGCTCATACCATATCATTTTCTCACCCTCTCCATTGTTTGATACTCTTTGTAAACACTCAAATGCATTGGCTGTTACTGTTAGCCTTTTGTAATATCCAGATCCTTAATGACATACTTCTCCAGGAAGTAACATCATGTTTGATAAGAAAACAAAACAGCAGTATTAGCAATGGATATGAGTTCACAGAGGTTTTGTGGTATTCATTAGCTTATCTAACTCCAAAACAGTTTATTCTGTTTGATAAAACTTTGATAAAACTATAGAAATTGGTATAGTCAAAATGTCAACACACCTCTTAATTACATGATTTATCTTTCTGAAAGTCGTAGGAATTACAACGAATGCAGTCACACGATACCATATGAATTAGGCAAATTTAGAAAAGTCATATGAATCCTGACGAATTCACCACGAGAGTGTGTTCAAGATCATTACACCTACAGTGTGTAAGGAATCGTCTGAAAAGTCCTCACTTTGTACTAAAACTTGCTAAACTGTGGAGGGTTTGGTAAGGGACCTCTGAAAACTTCAGCCAGCTTCATTCGCAATTGATTTAATTTCTTATACAATCTAGTCCAGTTTTTGTGTTATCATTTCACACATCAGACACTATTTATCGAGTGCAAAAACCAGATGCTGGATGAGGCAGCATATTCAAGAGTGGCACTGTAGAACAGCACCATGACAATGTCTGCCATCTATGCGGGTGCACAATTGAAAGTCATAATTATTTTTTTAGGGTATTTTTGTTGCCTTTTTTTTGGAATAGCATGATAAAGTCATGACCAACAGTTCACAAAGAGATACATGCTTTGTTTTCATTTGTGAATAAATGCTACAGTCTCCTAATAGATTTGTAGACATGCAAATGATTTAACTTATAGTTAATTAGATTTCTTTCCGTCATAAACGACTGGGTGCTTTTGGTTCAATGACTCCCTCAAAACACATAAAAGACGCGACATGTCCCAGTTTTTGTTTGTTTTTGAACTATAAGCATACAAATTTAAAAGTTACATATTTTGCAGAATTTCCATAAAGCATTGTGAATTTATGTGAATCTGATAAAAACCGATGGAATTATATAAAACTATTCATTTTAGGTTGTTGATATAAGAATAGTAACAATGTATATTACGTTCATTGCAAAATATTCAGATACATACAAATAAATAAGTCATTTGAGGGTGAAGGAAGACGACTCGAATTCGTCACTCAGAGTGCATCATGAAAGTGGGTGGTCTCTTCTGGTCATTTTTCACAGGCTTGCTTGGCCACAGCTCCCTGATTGGTGGATCTTTCACTGCTGTACCATGGGTAATATAGTTGTTCTCCAGGAATTCTACTATTAAATGGGATTTTGAAACATTTAAGTTGAAATAACACTGACTGATGGCTTCAACAGAATCATTCACCATGGATTAACAGCCTCACACTAGGTCTGTCTTTAATATTGTATAAGTTATTGTTTGAAATGAACTAGTCTATGGAAAAAATTAACCCGCTCTATAGGGTTGTTAATTTTTGAGGTATTTGCAGAATCTTATTTCATATTTTTTTTTTTTTTTTTTTTTTTTTACAATTTTAGGGTTCACCCCACCTTTGAATATTCTGGGTTCAATGTTTTTTTAACCCCTGGGTATCTCAACTGATAGAGCGCTGCACTTGTAATGTAAAGGACTGGAATAGTCCAATAATCGTGCTTTCATCTCACATTTGCTTTAAGATACTATCGGTTAGCTTTAGGTTTAAGTTTTAGGATATTGAGGTAAGTTTTGTTCATTTCAAACTTAAATAGAGAATTGCGCTTAAAAACCTCATCTGTTTGGGAGAACATTTAACTTGCTTTTGGCGCCACACATTGAACACTTTACCTCGGAACTGCACCGATACGTGTAATGAACCCTGTAATATAATTTTACAAAAAATTACACTGCAGTTATGTCATTTTTATGAGATCAGGCTGTAGAGAAAATAAGGATAAGTTAAAAGCTAATAATGCACTTTAATGCAGCTATGTTTCTTGTTGCCTGTTTCACTTTTAAACACACACACACACACACACACACACGCACACTTTAGTTGATTCTAATGATGAAGAATGAAACTGCATTATGTCTGCTGTAGATTTATAGCGGGCGTATTCTACTCCATATGGCTCTGGGTAGTGACTCGAAAGCACTCTCCTTTATATCTCTTTGACAGGCTCTATCAAGAGGCCTCTCTTCCTTAAAGGAAAATATCCACTGCTTACAACAATCCTTCAGAGAAATCCATTGTTCCTATGTGTCTATGCTATTCATAATTTATAGAACTAAAATCTCTCTCACACTCAATAGATTCACACTTCAGAAAAATCCAAATCAGTGGTGCAACTGCAGAAGTATAAAAGCAGAAATTAAACAGATGCTAACGTTAGCATTCCCAAAGAGGTCAAAGGTTAGCGTTTTATTCAGCTTTGAGACAAACACCATGTCATTTGATGGTGTGCAGTTTTAGGTGGTGGAGTTGTAATATAATTTAGAGAAAATTCAGGCTCTCATTATGTATGTATTTGTGTAGGATAAGGGGGCACATTTAAGATTTGATTACTAGACTGGAACGCAATTATTATTCTGTTGTTACGTTCAGTTATCATTTAACAGTGCTGTTCACCATCTGTCGCTCACTTCGACGTTGTGTCGAAGAAGCGACATTAGGGGTCTCTCTTGAGCGCCGAATATGCCTCTGATCTATGAAAAGGCCAATGAGAGTTGACGAACAGTATTTGCATACCCTGCCCCCGGACATACGGGTATAAAGGCGAGGGAAATACACACGTTGATTCAGAAATTTTCTTCGGAGCCGATGGTCGTGTATGCAGCCAGCTGCGAGTGACACACCAGTTTTCCTGCTTCTATCCTCTGACGCTCTGTTCTGCTGTTGGATCTACGGCGCACTTCAGTGGCTTTCTCCTTCTCTGCACGGCATGCAGTTTGCCCCTGGGCACTTCGACAGCGCAGAGCATTTAAAAGAGTTTACTATAAAGAGCAATTTTCTCTGTAAAAGAGTTTATTTCTCTAAAAGAGCTTCCTCAACGCCCCCTCTCCCAGTTTGAAAAATCAGACGGAGGCCATCTCTCACATCCTGCCCCGCCCCTGCCCAGTCTGCTTGCCGAGGGCGTCCCCCTGTGGCCAAGAAACCTGCTCCGCCTCAACCCGGGCCCAGCTCTCAGCCCCAGTGTCGAGCACACCGCAGGAAGCAGACACCCCCCCCCCGTCTCCCGGACCCCCTGAAGGACCCGTAAGGCTCCCAGGCGATCCTGAGACGGACGACTCAGGGACCAAGACGTTAGCTCCGGAGATGGTAAGACCACTCCGTCCCACGGTGGAGGGCCAGGAGGAGAATCAATTTTCATTTGCCGCCCCCCTTAGATGGGGCTGCGGTACCCACATTCTCAATAAAATAGCTATTTCCTTTGTCTCTGGGTCACCTGGCCCACAAATGCCGTTCTCACGGCACTCTGCCGCCAGATCTCAACAGTCCCGGCTTCCTGGACACGGACCACCCGTCTCCAGCCCCACGAATGTTCCCCGGCCGGCCGGTTCCGACGAGTCTAGAGGACGCCTACCCTGGACCTCCTCCTTAGTCGCTAACCTGCCCCCTGCCGGGTGTGTGGAGCAAGGTAAGTGCTTTGAGTCTTTTCTCAGCACCCAAGCCTCGGGACGCTTCATCGCCTCCCGACGCTGCCCTACCTGCTCCGCCCCGCTGTGAAGCCCCGTTGTTCATGAATTGGTGTTCTTCCCAGGCAGAAGACCCACAGAGGTGCACAGTTAGGTCAGTGCTCCTGTTCCTACGGGAGAGGTTGGAGGGGAGGCTATCCCCTTCCACCTTGAAGGTGTATGTTGCTGCTATCGCAGCTCACCACGACCCAGTAGATGGCAAGTCTCTGGGTAGGCTCGACTTAATCATCAGGGTCCTAAGAGGTGCCCGGAGGTTAAATCCCTCCTGGCCAAACCTGTTCCCCTCCTGGGATCTCTCGGTGGTCCTCGCCGGTCTACAGAGATCTCTGCCGAGGTAAAACAGCGCGCCTTCTTTCCCAGGAGATCCTTCTAAGTCCCTGGTCGATTCCTCCCTAGCCCTCTTGGGTCCGCAGTTCAGCGGAGGAACTTGCCGGCTACCCTTACTGGAATAGGTGGTCCACAGGTCAGGCCTCCTACACGGACTCCTCCTGTGTGTACTTCCGCAGTACGGTCACCTTACGAGCTGACCCGCGTCTCCCTTAGGCAGTTTTTCACTGCCCTCCGGTCGCCGTGTTGTAGCAACTCCCCCCTCCTCGAGGTTGGATCTACCACCGTGCCATTTTTCCAATATGTGACCGAAGAGGCCATGTGATGTATTTCCCCACCTTACCTTCCTTTTTGGGCAGGTGTGGCCTCCACAGGTTCTTTTCTCCCTGAAAGAATAGGAAACTGGGTAAGACCCCCTTCCCACGATGCGGTAAGGGCCCCGGCTGCTCTTGCTCTATGCCGAGAAACATAGAGAGAAATGGGCCAGGCTTGGCTCGTTCCCAGGTTGGCAAGCATTGCCTTGTTCCCCACTAGGATAACCAAAAGGACTCTGATGACTTTTTTGGGGCATTGGGGATGGGTACGTGCAGTCTGAAACACAGTTGGTCGCTTGTGCACGTGAAATACTTGCCTGCTCCTGTATCAGCAGTACACGTACACGGCTCAGCGCGTGGCGTGATTTAAAGTGGACCTCTAGTGTCGCATCTTCGACATGATGTCGAAGTGAGCGACAGACGGGGAACGTCTCGGTTACGTATGTAACCTCCGTTCCCTGATGGAAGGAACGAGACGTCGTGTCCTCCCGGCCACGTCGCTGAGCCGAGCCGCTGAGGTGTCCGGACACTCCCCGCTTCTCAGAAAAATCCTGAATGAACGTGTGTATTTCCCTCGCCTTTATACCCGTATGTCCAGGGGCGGGGTATGCAAATACTGTTCGTCAAGTCTCATTGGCCTTTTTTCATAGATCAGAGGCATATTTGGCGCTCAAGAGAGACCCCTAGTGTCGCTTCTTCGACACGACGTCTCGTTCCCTCCATCAGGGAATGGAGGTTTCATACGTAACCGAGACGTTTTTCTTATAATTTCTGTTTGGGGAAAATAAATCAAACTAGAGTTTGATGTGTTAACGTCATATTTTGAACAACATTTGAGAAGTGTAATCTTGCTTTCGGTAAGCAAAAGTAAAAATTTCATGTTAGCCAAGCATATTTTCCCCTAACACTGTACTTTAAACACACTATACTTTATTGCACTGTTTTGAATTGTCTCAGAAGAACATGTTTTATGTGCATCCCACATGTTTGGTTCTGAACACATTATTACAGACACAATTTTACATCACTTTTGTAATTGAGAACGCTAGTTAATAATAAAGAAAGAAAATAACCTTTTGGGATTGAAAGTGACAATAACTTACATAATACAAAATACTTTTTCTTCCAGGAAAGATCCAGTGAAATATTTAAAAAGCATTTACAAGCAAATAATATCACACGCTTTTTCCATCAGTTAAGCCAGTAAATAACCCAAAGAGCTCACTGTATCTTCCATTGGCTTTTCATCTTATGCACTGTGATGTCAAAGTAATTTGGACCTATGTTGTGTATTATTTCCTGACACCCAATGGCAAATAGTGCCACTGCTGGTCTCCCAGCTTGACCAAGCTGTTTAGGACAGTCTGATTTGCTGGTTTTAGAGGGAAAGAGCTAATCTGGACCTTTCACCTTAACTTGTTTCCCACAAACTCATATTGAGCATCTGCCTAAAATCACAAGCCTAGCCGAACATTTATAACCCCAAAGGAAAAAAGACATTGAACATGTCCAGCATTAAACAGAGCTAGAACACAGAGTCTTGTCTGCCTGCAGTCTGTCCCTGGCTGTCTCTGAGCAGCAGTTGCTCAGAGATCTCACTGCCATATCTTTGAAACAAGGTTGGGGTAAAACACTGCAGCAAGAATCATAGGAAAAATGGCAAGATGGTTAAAGAGGATATTTTTTAAAGACCTATGAAAAAAGTGTTGGGCCCATCAAACAGCCTACATTAATGACAAATGATGTTTCAATGCATTTGAACATTAATTTTGACTTTGAAATGGTTCCTTGTGTTTACTAGCACAGGCACCAAATGTCATTAGCAATTGATCAAATTCAATTAATATATCATTGAACTGCCAAATATCATTATAATCAATACTTAGTGTGAGAGGGTGATTTTAATAAAGTGATGAGTATCATCTTACTACAAGCGTACTGTATTTTCCTTCCACCTGTACTGCATGGGAGAACCCCTCTATGCTACATGGATAACACAACAAACCAGAAGCAATATACACTGTTTGATAACAAAAACCAGGTGTTTTCATGGTGAAGGAAAAACGTCACTATGGTGCCACCTTGCTTATAAGACAGCCCTGGCTTTTAAGAGCCTTCAGAAAAGGTCACTAGTAAAACATCTATTAGTAATAGGGGAGACTGGGGCTTTTTGTCTCACATTATAATCCAGTGAATATTTTTCAGGGTAGGTTTATTTTTGAAAGTCAGTTTCTATAGGCATTAACCTTAGTATTGGGTAAAAAAAAGCTATGGAACATGTTCACCTTTATTGCCCAGGAAAAAAGATCACTGAACCCATCAAACCTTTGTTTGGTCAAGAAATAAATTGTATAATTTCTTTTTAATATTTAAAGGAATTCACAATGTCTGTCAAGCTCAAAAATGGACAAAAACAATTAAGCCAAAACCACAGCAATACGACTCATGCATCATATTCCAAGTCTTCTGAAGCCATACAATCACTTTGTGTGATGAAGAGAATTAAATTTAAATCATTATTTACTCTCAAATCAAATAATTGATTAAGTACTGAAATCAAAAATAGTGGCTAGGCCAATAAAATCAATTCTCATTGGTTCTCATTGCATTTTGTACCTAAACATTATGACATCATATTGCAAGCACTAACAAGGTTTTGAAGATTTAACCTTCGGTTAAAATCTACCTTCATTACATAGTTGACTATACGCCAGCTGGTGCTAACTGAACCAAGCTAACTAGCCAAATCAGCCATGGCATGGCACTAGCAATGCTGAAGTCTGGAATTCAATTGAAAGGAAACACACACACTGATAAAATCTGTTCTTTGAATTCACTGTAAGTCGTTTTGAATAAGTAGTATCAGCCAAACTAATAGCCCAAATGTAATGAAAACTAGATTTACACCAGCCTCCAAACTATACTCTAAAACTGTTAGCCATCTTATGAAGAGAGCACAATTTATTACCCGTACACACATTACGTTTACTCTTGGAACACTCTCACACGCTATCACGCCAATGCTGGCATAATCACTCACAGCTTGATCCTGATGTTATGATGGCATTCCTTTGCTTTCATGCTCTTTCTAGAGATACACAGCAGTGTCAGGCTTCTCAAAGCTCCGTCTAATACTGCTGGCATGCTGGCTTGGACCAGCTTGGCTGATGTGTCGTTCCTTTATGCGTTCCAGCTGCTGGATACCGTAGATTCTAAAGCTTCCCAGATGTGCTGGCTTATAGTGTTGTGGAGCTACAGCTGTGTGAGTGGACAGAGTTCACATCAGTGATTTGGGTGGGTCTGACATTTGGCACCCAAGGGTCCATTTAGCAAGAAGTTCGTCAGTCCAAAAAAGACCTTTTCAGAAAGAGTTACAGGTTTAGGGCCTGGATTTGGCTGAGATTTGTGTGCAGTTGTGGATTACTTAATATGAATAGGCTCATGTTGAATTACTTAGTGTGACGAGGAGGAGGGCGGGGCCAGGCCATGAGTGCTACCTCTCCCAAACTGCCACAACTTATCCCTCTCTTTGGCTTATTAACCTGAATGGGGGCCAGCCGTGCACACTCATGGCCCTGCCCCGCCCTCCTCCTCATCACACTTACATTGATCAATGTGTTTACTGGTGTAACCCCAACTGACACTGATAAAGCTAACACATTTTTACTTCCAACCACAGGTCCCGCTGACATCACTGGACTTCCTGTTGCTGACGGCACGCTGCACGAGTGTTTGTTTGTAACCTGCTTAGGCTGATTAGCATTGCTTATTCTTATTCTCAAACGTTCATCATTATATCCAATGTTCATCGTTATATCCTTTGTCATTTTGCGTTTCAGGTTTTTCTTCTTTTCTACTGTTTCATCTGCATGTATTTTACCTGTTGCTGCTGGCACCTAGCTAGAGTCTGTGTTTGTAGCCTGCTAGTTTTTTAGCATCGCTTATATATCTATTTTCAGCCTTTAATCCTTAACATCTGCCATTTTTAAGTGCGCATTGGGTTTTCCCTCGTATTATTCTCTTATCGCGATTCAACTGTGCGCATATTCCACCTGCATCCACGTTCTATTTTTATTGCGATTAAACTGCTTGCATTTTTCAGCGCACCCATTTTTTCTCCGCTGCGGTACACAGATTATTGCATCGATCTCAAAGCACCGCTTATCAAGAACAACCATCAACAACAAACAATTTGCGGTAAGTCATTGCATCCGCTCATGTTATTTCTTCCTGCATTGCATGTCACATGTTTACAATAGCCTCCTCCATCAGCAGTGAGGGATTCACATGTGATAAATGTAAGGAATTAGTCAGGCTGACAGAGAAGGTTAATGAGTTAGAGACTCGCATCTGAACGAGTAGTAGTACAGAGAGCAACATACACATTTTGGTTCCGGCTGTAGAGCCCCTGCAGCAGGGCATTTGGGTGACGTCACGGCGGCATACTCTCTCAGCAAAGAGACACCACTTTCCCGTTCCTGTTAGGATTTCCAATCGATTCTCCCCACTCAGTGATACACCCACTGAGAATCATGTTCAAAGAGCCCTTGTTATTGGTGATTCTATTGTAAGGAACGTGGAAATAGAGACTCCAGACACTATTGATAATTGCATTTTGGGTGCCAAATCATCTGACATCAAATCAAATTTACAAGTGCTGGCTAATGCTAAACGTAGATTTTCTAAAATTGTTATCCATGTCGGCAATAACGATGTCCGGCTCAGCCAGTCAGAGATCACTAAAGATAATATTAAAGAGGTGTGTGAATTTGCAAAAACAATGTCAGACACTTTAATATGCTCTGGTCCCCTCCCTGCTCATCGTGGTGACGAAGTTTATAGTAGATTAGTGTCACTGAATGGCTGGATGTCTGAGTGGTGTCTGAAGAATAAAATAGGATTTATAGACAATTGGAAGAGTTTTTGGGGTAGACCTGACCTGCTAAAGAGAGACGGACTCCATCCCTCCAGAGAAGGTGCCGTTCTCCTCTCTAATAATTTGACTCATAGTCTTAATAATGATAGTAATTGACTAACTGGGACCCAGGTCAGGAAGCAGACAAACTGGTTAATCCGAAAGTCTGCTTGCTGTCTTGAAACGTCACACAGGTCACATAAACTACAAAACATAGAGACAGTATCTCTTAGATATATCATAGAGACTGTGTCTGTGCCCCGAGCTACCAAAAATTTGATTAAGGTCAAACTTGAACAAAACAAGCAAATAAAAAATACACATCATATAAAAATAGGGCTACTTAACATTAGATCTCTTTCTACCAAAGCACTAATTGTTAATTAAATTATTACAGATCATAGATTGGATGCGCTCTGTTTGACTGAAACCTGGCTTAAACCGAATGAATATATTAGTTTAAATGAATCTACTCCCCCAGGTTATTGTTATAAACATGTGCCTCGTCTGAATGGTCGAGGAGGAGGTGTTGCTACAGTGAAATTTTTGGTGTTACTCAGAGGACAGGATATAAATTTAAGTCTTTTGAACTAATAATGCTTAATGTGACACCGTCAGACATGAATAAAAAATCTCTGACGTCTTTTGTCCTTGCTACAATGTATAGATCACCCGGGCCTTATTCTGATTTCCTTGGTGAATTTGCAAATTTTTTATCAGATCTTGTAGTTACTGTAGATAGAGATTTAATTGTTGGTGACTTCAACATTCACATAGATAATGAAAATGATACATTGGGATTAGCATTTATTGATATTCTCAACTCTCTTGAAGTCAGACAAAATGTAACAGGACCAAAGAGTTGATGTTGATAATATAGAAATTGTGCAGCAGAGCGATGACTTCTCGGATCATTACCTAGTATCTTGTATGTTGCGATCAGCTGATATTACTCAATCTACACCACGCTATTGTTCAGGTAGAACTATTCTTTCGACCACTAAAGATAGCTTCACTAATAATCTTCCAGATCTAACTCATACACTCAAAATCCAAAGCCCAGAAGAACTTGATAAAATAACCAAAAAATAAATGCAGTCAAATCAAATCAAATCACTTTATTGTCACACTACTGTGTACACGAGTGCAACAGTAGGTGAAAGTCTTGTGTGCAGTTCCGAGCAACATAGCAGTCATGACAGTGAAGAGACATATACCAATTACAATAAACAACATATTTACACAACACAATTTACATAACAAATGTGCACATACTTACACAACAATTTACATATCAAATACACACAATACACAATGTAGAATACACATACACTAGATAAGGGTATATAAAAATATATATACACTAATTGAATTGGGGAGAATATATTGACAGAATGAAGATTAATAAAGTGCAGTGCTGATTGTTGATCATGAGAGATCAAGTGTTCAAAAGTCTTATTGCTTGGGGGAAGAAGCTGTCATGTAGTCGGGTGGTGCGAGTCCTGATGCTGCGATACCGCCTGCCTGATGGAAGCAGTGAGAGCAGACCATAACTCGGGTGGCTGGAGTCTCTGATAATCCTCCGAGCTTTTTTCACACACCGACTGTTATATATATCCTGGCGGGAGGGAAGCTCACCTCCGATGATGTGTCTGGCAGTTCGTACCACCCTTTTCAGGTCTTTGCAGTTGTGGGCAGTGCTATTGCCGTACCAGGCGGTGATACAGCCAGTCAGGATGCTCTCTACAGTACTAGTGTAGAACCGTGTGAGGATGTGGTGGTTCATTCCAAACTTCCTCAGCCGTCTCAGGAGGAAGAGGCGCTGGTGAGCCTTCTTCACAACGGCCTCAGTGTGGACGGACCATGTGAGTTCCTCAGTAATGTGGACACTGAGGAACTTGAAACCACTGACTCTCTCCACCGGTGCTCCATTAATGGTGATGGGACTGTGTTCTCTGTCTTTCTTCCTGAAGTCCACCACAAGCTCCTTGGTTTTACTGACGTTGAGGGAGAGGTTGTGCTCCTGACACCAGCGTGTCAGAGTGTGCACCTCCTCTCTGTAGGCTGTTTCATCATTGTCAGTGATCAGACCTACCACCGTCATATCGTCAGCAAACTTAATGATGGCATTGGAGCTATGTGTTGCTACACAGTCATGTGTGTACAGGGAATACAGGAGTGGGCTGAGAACACAGCCCTGCGGGGCTCCAGTGTTGAGGGTCAGTGATGAGGAGATGTTGCTGCCCATTATAACCACCTGACGTCTGCCTGACAGGAAATTCAGGATCCAGCTGCACAGCGAGCTGTTTAAGCCCAGAGCCCGGAGTTTCTCATCAAGCTTGGGGGGCACTATGGTGTTAAATGCTGAGCTGTAGTCTACAAACAGCATTCTCACATAGGTGTTCCTTTTTTCCAGGTGGGAGAGAGCAGTGTGTATTGTAGATGCAATGGCATCGTCAGTGGAGCGGTTGTTGCGGTAGGCAAACTGTAATGGGTCCAAAGAGGTGGGCAGAACAGAGCAGATGTAATCTCTGATCAACCTCTCAAAGCATTTGCTGATGATGGGGGTCAGAGCAACAGGACGCCAGTCATTTAAGCAAGTGATTTTAGATTGCTTCAGTACAGGCACAATGGTTGATGTTTTGAAGCATGTGGGGACTACAGACAGGGAGAGGGACAGGTTGAAAATGTCCGTAAAAACACCAGCCAGTTGGTTCGCGCACGCTCTGATGACGCGGCCCAGAATGCCGTCTGGACCCACGGCTTTGCGGATATTCACCCGTCGAAAGGATCGGGTTACATCTGCTACAGAGACGGAGAGTGAACCATCCTCTGTAGTATCGGCCGCGAGTGCTCTCTCCGCGAGGGCGGTGTTGTTGTCCTCGAAACGAGCATAAAATGTATTAAGCTCATCCGGGAGAGAGGCAGCGGTGTTCATGGCGGAGTTTTTATTCCGTTTATAGTCCGTGATGGTGTTAATTCCCTGCCACATACTTCTAGAGTCAGTGGTGTTGAACTGTCCTTCAATTTTGTGCCTGTACTGGCGTTTGGCTGCACTGATGGAGTTACGGAGGGCATAACTGGCTTGTTTACACTCCTCCGCGTTCCCGGAATTAAAAGCAGTGGTCAGCGCAGTAAGTGCCGCACAAACATCGCCGTTAACCCATGGTTTCTGGTTGGGGTAGATCTGTATTGTTTTTGTCGGAACAACGTCTTCTACGCACTTCCTGATGAAACACGTTACGCTATCAGCGTAAACCTCTATGTCGTCATCGGAGGTGGACCAGAACATCTCCCAGTCCGCGTGATCAAAACAGTCCTGTAGCGCAGAGTCTGATTGGTCCGACCAGCACTGGATCGTTCTGAGGGCGGGTGCTTCCCGTTTTAGTTTCTGCCTGTAAGCGGGCAGAAGCAGAACGGAAGAGTGATCGGATTTGCCAAATGGTGGGCGGAGGAGGGATTTGTAGCCATCCCGGAAAGGAGAATAGCAATGATCCAATACCCGGTCCCCTCGTGTGTTGAAGCTGATATGTTGGTGGTATTTTGGTGCTATTGTTTTAAGGTTGGCTTTGTTGAAGTCCCCGGCAACAATGAACGCGGCCTCAGGGTGCGCGGTTTCCTGCTGACTTATACTCCCATACAGTTCCTTGAGTGCCCGGCCTGTGTCGGCTTGTGGGGGGGATGTACACAGCAGTGATAATGACCGCTGTGAATTCCCTCGGAAGCCAGAATGCTCGACACAGAAGCATGAGATATTCCAGATCAGGAGAGCATTAAGATCTGATAAAATGTACATTCCTCTGATCACACCATGATTTGTTGATCGTAAAACATACACCTCCACCTCTGCTTTTACCTGAGAGGTCTTTCGCTCTGTCCGCTCGGTGCACGGAGAACCCCGTGGGTTCGATGGCCGAGTCTGGAATCTCCGCGGACATCCAGGTTTCTGTAAGACAGATAACACAACAATCTCTCGTCTCTCGTTGAAAAGAGATCCGCGCTCTCAGCTCGCAGAGCTTGTTGTCCAGAGACTGAACATTTGCCAGTAGTATACTGGGTAGCGGGGGTCGATTTGCGCGACGTCTTACTCTGATGAGAACGCCGGGCAGCCCAGACAAAGGGCTCCGCTGGCGTGTTTGTAAACCGCGGGTCAGCATTGAGGAATTTGAAGTCCGGTTTTCGGTGTGTGATTGCCGAACCAATGTCCAAAAGCGTTTGTCTGTCGTACACAATAAGGCAGACAACATCCAAGACAAAAAAACACAAAACTGTAAACAAAACAAACAATAAACTGCAGTGTTTTGATGGAGCCCGCGACGCAGCAGCCATACTCGGCGCCATCTTGAGCTAGATTGGTCTTCTCTAGTGTTGCCCCACTTCGATTAAAGAAAATTAAAGAAATAAGCCCTGCACCATGGCACAATGATCACACTCATGCTCTCAAGATAGCAGCTCGGAAAATGGAGCGCATGTGGAAGAATACATAAATAGAAGTTTTTGTGGTGCATGGAAGGATAGTGTCTGTAGCTGCAAAAGCTGCCAGGTCAGCATATTTTAGTAAACTCATAGAAAATTACCACTATAATCCTAGGTGTTTATTCAGTACTGTGGCTAAATTGGTTAGGAATAAAGCCTCAACAGAACCAGATATTACGTCGCAGCACAAGAGTAATGACTTCATGAATTTCTTTACAGATAACATTGAAATAATCAGAAATAAAATTGGAATTATGCAATCATCTGTCATAGCACTTCAGATAACAGTGTCTAATAATTTTCCTCACGCGCAACTTCAATCCTTCTCTGTCATAGGTCATGAAGAGCTAACAAAACTTATCGAAACATCAAAAGCCACACCATGTTTGTTAGATCCTATACCAACTAAGCTCTTAAAAGAAGTATCTCCTGTAATTTCAGAACCTCTTCTTAATATTATTAACTTCTCGCTATTCTTAGGACATGTCCCAAGAAACTTAAAAATGGCAGTTATCAAACCACTTGATAGAAGAAGCCACAACTTGATCCTGGAGAACTGGCTAACTATAGATCGATTTCAACTCTCCAGTTTATGTCAAAAATACTAGAAAAGGTAGTATCCTCCCAAATATGTTCATTTCTACAGAGAAATAGTATATACGAAGAATTTCAATCAGGATTTAGGCCTCATCACAGTACAGAGACTGCACTTATCAGAGTTACAAATGACTTGCTCTTAACATCTAATCGCGGCTGCATTTCTCTTCTAGTGCTTTTAGATCTTAGTGCTGCATTCGACACGATAGATCACGACATTCTCTTGAATTGTCTAGAGAATTATGTTGGCATATGTGGAGTTGCATTAGCATGGTTTAGGTCATACTTAGCAGACTGCTAACACTTTGTCTATGTAAATGAGGAATTGTCAAACCAAACAAAATTAAAATATGGTGTTCCACAGGGATCAGTTTTAAGGCCTCTGCTTTTCTCCTTGTATATACTTCCCCTGGGAGATATTATCAGGGATTGTGGAATAAGTTTCCACTGCTATGCCGACGATACACAACTTTATATTTCTTCAAAACCTGATGAGATTTCACAATTCTCCAAATTAGCAGTGTATCAATGAAATAAAAGACTGGATGGCCAGAAATTTCCTTCTACTCAATTCTGACAAAACAGAGGTACTAATTAAAAGACCAAAAAACTCAAAAAATAAGCAACTACAATATAATTTGACTCTCGATGGATCTACTGTTACAACATCTTCAACAGCGAAGAACTTAGCTGTTATATTTGATACCAATCTGTCCTTTGAAAATCAAATTACAAATGTTTGTTGAACAGCATTCTTCCTCCTAAGAAATATTGCTAAATTACGACACATGCTCTCTGTTGCTGATGCCGAAAAACTAATTCATGCGTTCATGACCTCAAGACTAGATTATTGTAATGCATTACTGGGAGGATGTCCAGCAAGATCAATAAGATTCAATTGGTTCAAAATGCAGCAGCCAGAGTGCTAATGAGAACCAAGAAATATGATCATATTAGCCCCTTTTATCATCGTTACATTGGCTACCTGTAAAATTCTGGCCTGTTAATAGTTCCTAGTATATCAAAAGCCACAAAAGGAGGTAGATCCTTTTCATATTTGGCTCCTAAACTATGGAATAGTCTCTCTAACACTGTTTGAGATGCAGACACACTTCCTCAGTTTAAGTCTAGACAAAAGACTCATATATTTAGCCAGGCATACACCTAATTTATCCTCCAACCCACAATTAGGCTGCTTTAGTTTTGTCTACCGGAACCAGAAACCAGAAACATTGATCATGATATACACTCACCTAAAGGATTATTAGGAACACCATACTAATACTGTGTTTGACCCCCTTTCGCCTTCAGAACTGCCTTAATTCTACGTGGCATTGATTCAACAAGGTGCTGAAAGCATTCTTTAGAAATGTTGGCCCATATTGATAGGATAGCATCTTGCAGTTGATGGAGATTTGTGGGATGCACATCCAGGGCACGAAGCTCCCGTTCCACCACATCCCAAAGATGCTCTATTGGGTTGAGATCTGGTGACTGTGGGGGCCATTTTAGTACAGTGAACTCATTGTCATGTTCAAGAAACCAATTTGAAATGATTCAAGCTTTGTGACATGGTGCATTATCCTGCTGGAAGTGGCCATTAGAGGATGGTACATGGTGGCCATAAAGGGATGGACATGGTCAGAAACAATGCTCAGGTAGGCCGTGGCATTTAAACGATGCCCAATTGGCACTAAGGGGCCTAAAGTGTGCCAAGAAAACATCCCCCACACCATTACACCACCACCACCAGCCTGCACAGTGGTAACAAGGCATGATGGATCCATGTTCTCATTCTGTTTACGCCAAATTCTGACTCTACCATCTGAATGTCTCAACAGAAATCGAGACTCATCAGACCAGGCAACATTTTTCCAGTCTTCAACTGTCCAATTTTGGTGAGCTCTTGCAAATTGTAGCCTCTTTTTCCTATTTATAGTGGAGATGAGTGGTACCTGGTGGGGTCTTCTGCTGTTGTAGCCCATCCGCCTCAAGGTTGTGCGTGTTGTGGCTTCACAAATGCTTTGCTGCATACCTCGGTTGTAACGAGTGGCTATTTAAGTCAAAGTTGCTCTTCTATCAGCTTGAATCAGTCGGCCCATTCTCCTCTGACCTCTAGCATCAACAAGGCATTTTCGCCCACAGGACTGCCGCATACTGGATGTTTTTCCCTTTTCACACCATTCTTTGTAAACCCTAGAAATGGTTGTGCGTGAAAATCCCAGTAACTGAGCAGATTGTGAAATACTCAGACTGGCCCGTCTGGCACCAACAACCATGCCACACTCAAAATTGCTTAAATCACCTTTCTTTCCCATTCTGACATTCAGTTTGGAGTTCAGGAGATTGTCTTGACCAGGACCACACCCCTAAATGCATTGAAGCAACTGCCATGTGATTGGTTGATTAGATAATTGCATTAATGAGAAATTGAACAGGTGTTCCTAATAATCCTTTAGGTGAGTGTGTAACTCTGCAATAAATTGAATGGCATCTATGCTTATATTATTTTATTTTTTTCCCTATCTCAACCTCAGAACTCCTATCCTGAGGTCACCAGAACCGGCTGGATCCAGCACCATTCCTGCTTCGTGTTGGACTCCACTGATACGTGTCGCTGAATGATGATGACTAAATGCAGCCAAACATCACTTCAGACTTCAGAGGATGAACTGATGCCAACTCCAACCATAAGACATGAGATACTTCATATGCCATTGTCTGAACCTTGGATTTAGGATGGACCACACCGAACCTCAACGAAATGACCGGCCAGGTTGAACTGCGTTTCACATCCCTGATCTCTGCCTGCATCACCTCGGTCTATTGATGGACTACGATCTTGAAATGGAATGCATAGACTAACAATTGCCAACAAAAGCCTTTATCGGCCAATTTACAAGGACAATTGCATCTGTGTGAACTTCTGCTGTTAATCCAGGATGGACTTCAAAGACATTGGTCATTAATCTTACAGTTCAAACAAAATCGATGTTTAAACACTGACCCTTAACACTCATTTAGTTTAATAATTGTAAACAATGACTTTAACTATACATAAGTAATATTTACATTATATTCATGATGTTAGTCAGAGGGGAACTGACCCCCACAGTGAGTCTGGTTTCTCCCAAGGTAATTTTTCTCCATTAATCAACATCTTATGGAGTTTTGTGTTCCTTGCCACAGTCGCCTTCAGCTTGCTCACTGGTTATTAATACAATTATTATTTAATTACTTATTTTTAAACATGATTAACAATCGTATTTTATCTAATTACATAATGATGATTCATCGACATTATAGACATTACAATTTTATCGTCTGTTAATGCCCTATCTTCTTTACTTCCCTAGCAGTAAAGCTGCTTTGAAACGATGTGTGTTGTGAAACGCGCTATACAAATAAAATTGACTTGACTTGACTCCTGTGAATGTGATGTAATTCTGAGTGAAACAGGATATTCAATGAGAAACAATTTAAAATGGGACAATTTTATCCATCAAGTATTGAGTTGTGAAAAGTGAGCATTATTTAGTTGGATGGCATTAGAGGTGGGCTTTTTTATAATCTAATAGGGATGTCAAAAGTATCAGTACTTCGGTATCAATCAGAACTAAATACAGTATATGTACACTCACTGAGCACTTTATTAGGAACAAAATGGTCCTAATAAAGTGCCAGCATGGTCCTCTGCTGTTGTAGCCCATCTGCTCTCAAGGTTCGACATGTTGTGCATTCTGAGATGATATTCTTCTCACTACAATTGTACAGAGTGGCTATCCGAGATACCGTAGCCTTTCTGTCAGTTAAACCAGTCTGGCCATTCTCCGTTGACCTCTCTCATCAACAAGATGTTTCCATCCACAGAACTACTGCTCACTGGATGTTTTTGTTTTTGGCACATTCTGAGTAAACGCCTAGTGACTGTTGTTGGTGAAAATCCCAGGTGATCAGCAGTTACAGAAATACTCAAACCAGCCCGCCTAGCACCAAAAATCATGCCACGGTCTAAATCACTGAGATCAAAATGTTTTCCCCATTCTGATAGTTGATGTGAAGATCAACTGAAGCTCCTGACCTGTATCTGCATGATTTTATGCATTGTGCTGCTGCCACACGATTGGCTGGTTAGATAATAACATAAATATGTAGGTGTACAAGGTGTTCCTAATAAAGTGCTCAGTGAGTGTATATAACGTAATGTTAAAATATATTTATAAGATATGACACCAGTCTTTCGACAGTATGTGTAATACCAAATACTGACTGAGTTCAGTACCCACATGCCTGCTTGTTGCCAGCTGCTTTCCAGCACTTTACATGAATGCTTTTCATGCATATTTGCTGAGATATTGGAAACTGTGTTGACTTTGTCCATTAAGATGTAGTATGTACCAAATATGTTGATATATAACCCTGAAAACAAAGAGTTCTTTACAGATGTGCCTTGAGTCACAAGCCAGGACATTTGCATTTTTGCAAAACTCTTGTATAAGTACAAGCTCACCAGATGAATGCTAAAAAAAATTAAAAATGTTGGACACAGTGAGCCAATCAACTACTGAGAGTCAAAAAGGACAAAAATATATATTTTTTTTATCATGTTTTAATGTAAAAGAATGTATCTTCTGATCTTTGAGCTTATCTGAGGCTGAGACTAAACTACATAAGCCCTTTTGGTTTTAGTTTCTGATAAATTTAAAGTGTAAGTTATACGATTTTGGTTAAACATTGGAAGCAAACAATTATCTTTGGAATAACATACACTGATCTGTCATTTACAAAAAGACCAAGAAGAAGCATATTAAAAGTAAATATGGTTCATTTTGATTTCATTTTGACTTTAACAACACATACTGCAAAATCACTTATACAAATGTAACATTATAAACGTATAGATTTTAAAGCAACTTTTTGACAGTTTTGTTTGGTCGGTTATGATTTGAAAATAATTGTTTGGTTTAAAATCACATCATCGAAACAGATGTTGTGTCATAATTTTTACTTTTCACTTTCCATTCTGGTGTGATGGATCCACTCCCTACAGAACAATCATGTAGTCAGTGCTGCAAGGGAGAATTTATTGTATGTCTCTGAAGAGTCAATACTTCACACAATTTTCCATCTGTCAGTTCAATGACACGGACGACTTGTTATTTTCCGAAGTATTCCTGGCCTCATCATAGTCAGACAAACACGCTGCAAAACAAAGGAAGAAACACATTTGAGCAAATTTGTCACATTATTTTATTATGCATTATGTTACACAGTTATGTCGCTGAATTGAGATATGCATTATTTAAACCACCACTTTAATCCAGACACTTCAATCAGCTCTTTAAATTGCTGAAAGTGCACTCAACTACAATTTCCATTTGTCTTTACTGTATTGCTGTAACATGGACTGAGGTTGAGATGGATCCATATGTGGTTTATTTAACACAGCAAGTTCAGAGTATAGACAGGCAAGGGTCGAATAATCAGGGCAATCAACAATATCAGAGGCAGAGCAGAAACAATGTAAACAGGCAGGGGATCGAGGCAGGCAGCAAACAGCAATAGAAGTAGTCCAGTCAAAGTCAATAATAGTCCAATATTACTACTCAGGCGAGGTAGGCCTCCGGTGGCCGATTGAGGAATCTTCACCAGCGTTCATGACAATTGCATAATTTACAACTAAAAACAATGAATTATTTACAACTTGCTTTTGACGCTGCTCTGTGGGCATTTCACCAGAGATTATTTAGCAGCAGTTGGGTCACTTCTGTTAAAATGAAAGGGAGAAATTGGAACGCTCAACCAAGGAGCTCTGAGCACCCAACGGTCAACGGATATAGAAAGAAAGTCCCGCTTTACAGATAAAAGAGCCAGTCACTTTTTAGATACAGACACCACCTGCCAATCAACTCAAGAATGCGCATGTTCATAAGCTATAAAAGCCGGGAAAAGTTGTTTTTTTAGCATTATATGAGGTAAAGAAGCACAATTTATGACACCAGTATTGTCCGATTTTATTGATGATTTGAAATACGTTCCCTGATCGCAATCTTGACCAACTGTTTTTGAGATTTTGGTCTTTCTGCATTCAAGTTGATAGGAGTTGCATTGGCATGACTGGAAATAGCCTCCTGAGAGCATTCCAAGATGAGGCTGACAACGCTGGCTCTGGGATGGACGAGGCTTCCAGCTCGTTCACGGTGGAAGGTGTGGGCATTGGCTTGTTGGCCATGGCAGACCTGGGCGCAGGCTCGTTGGCCATGGCAGACATGGGCGCTGGCTCATTGGCCATGGCAGGTATGAGCACTGACAATTTGTGAGGTATGGTCTTCATGGCCCTACACACCAACATCAGTGGCAGATCATTCAACTTGGAGACAAGGGCCGTGGAAGGCTTCAAGGCAGGCGTGGCTGTGACATGGAGCAGACTGACATGCCGTGGAGAAGACTCAGGCGTGGCTGTGACATGGCGTGGAGCATACTCAGGCATGGCTGTGACATGGCGTGGAGCAGACTCAGGCGTGACTGTGACATGGCGTGGAGAAGACTCAGGTGTGGCTGTGACTTGGTGTGGAGAAGACTCAGGTGTGGCTGTGACTTGGCGTGGAGAAGACTCAGGCGTGACTGTGACATGGCGTGGAGAAGACTCAGGCGTGACTGTGACATGGCGTGGAGAAGACTCAGGTGTGGCTGTGACTTGGTGTGGAGAAGACTCAGGTGTGGCTGTGACTTGGCGTGGAGAAGACTCAGGTTTGGCTGTGACATGGCGTGGAGCAGACTCAGGCATGGAAGACTTGGAAGCCGAGATCGGAGTAGGGAGAGGAGGATCCTCTGAAGCTTCTAGTGTCAATTTCACGTATTCCTCCCATGTGTAATCTCCCATCTCCGGCAATTTATTTCACCGGTGAGAGGTTAGTCCGATCCAGTAAATTGATTTAAGTTGGGATTCAGCAAATCCAGTAAAGCTTGAAATGGCTGAAATGATGGGAGTATTCCCTTATGGGTAAGACCTCCTGGCTCAACTGGACGAACATAGCTGCAAGATCCATTTGATCAGTTGTTCTGTAACGTTTGGAGGAAGTCAAGATAGCCGAAACTAAATGCAGCTAAGTTTAATGGAAAAATAAATAATATAGAAAACAGGGTGAACACAGTAACAAGGCAAGACAAACTAGGAAACAAAACAAACAAGATGGCTACCAGTAAAGGAACTGGAGAAAACACAACAACTGACAAAGACTGAACAGAAACCAGGGCATTATTTACACAAGGACTAAAGAGGGAATGGAACACAGGTGAGAACAATTGTATATTGGGAAGTGTAGTACAGGGAAAACAGAAGACAGAGGATAAACACAAGGCAACACAACAGTGAATCATGACAACAGGTTTACAATAATTACACATATTATTTAAAATATAAAGTCTGTAGCTGTTTGGTGGTCAGCCCGTATAATCAAGTCAAGTCAAGTTTTTTTGTATAGTGCCTTTCACAACACAAATCGTTTCAAAGCAGCTTTACAGAAGATCAGGAATTAACAGACGATAAAATTGTAATGTCTATAATGTTGAAGAATCATCATTGTGTAATTAGATAAAATATGATTGTTAATCATGTTTAAAAATAAGTAATTAAATAATAATTGTATTAATAACCCCAGTGAGCAAGCTGAAGGCGACTGTGGCAAGGAACACAAAACTCCATAAGATGTTGATTAATGGAGAAAAATAACCTTGAGAGAAACCAGACTAACTGTGGGGGTCAGTTACCCTCTGGCTAACATTATGAATATAATGTAAATATTACTTATGTATAGTTAAAATTATTAAACTAAATAAGTGTTAAGGGTCAGTGTTTAAACACCGATTTGGTTGAAAATGTAAGATTAATGACCAATGTCTTTGAAGTCCATCCTGAATTAACTGCAGAAGTTCACATAGATGCAATTGTCCTTGTTAATTGGCTGATAAAGGCTTTTGTTGGCAATTATTAGTCAATGCATTCCATTTCAAGATCGTAGTCCATCAATAGACCGAGGTGATGCAGGCAGAGATCAGGGATGTGAAACGCAGTTCAACCTGGCCGGTCATTTCGTTGAGGTTCGGTGTGGTCCATCCTAAATCCAAGGTTCAAACAATGGCATATGAAGTGTCCCATGTCTTATGGGGGTCTTATGGGTCTCACGTATGTTGTATAATGAGGATGAACATTGAATCAAACATTACTACACATAAAACATGGTAGCTTGAGAAGAGAGCATACTAAATACATGTCGATGTTAACCCCCCCAAAAATAAGATAAAATTAAATAAAATATTTTTCCTCAAGAGCACTCACTACCACTCTCTCGGCTGGCACAAATCTTAATGACCCAACCAGAACCAGTAAAGTAAAGTAAACTAAAAGTGGAAGCACCTTTCTGATCCTGTTACACAATTAAAAAATGAAATGGCCTTAAAAATAAAAATTATAAAATAAGTGATATTGCAATAAACATTATTATTAGACATTTTCAGTCCTCTTGCTTATCACAGGTGTTGGCTGGGTTTCCCAAAGCACTAAGAATAATGTTTACTTAATCTCTATGGTGCATTTCCCAAAATCATTGTTATCTAAGTAAAAATATTTGTAAATTAACAGGAGCTATGAACCGCCAGTCTATTAAGTGCAACTTAAATATATCTTTCTCGCATCTTTCACAGATTATAGACAAAGGGACATTGAATAAATTATATTAATATATTTTGATAATTGGAAAGCCATTGTACACTGTTTTAGAGGATAAAAAGTGTGGAAAAACAAATCAAGTTGAAATCAGCTGGAGTTCTAGAGAAAAACGGTAGTGAATCAGATGTCCTATAGAGTTGGGGAATGTTACATTCAAATGGAAGCTAAAGAGTAGACAATCACAGAAAAGAAACTTCTTGTTCAAGAACCATTTCTGAGGTTGTAGCTACTGAATTATGACACATATCACAATTCACCTGTCATCCCAATGTCCTTGCATCCTGAGATGGTCTGAGATCAAATTCAGCATTCTCTTAGATGACACTATTCCTGCAAATTGTTCCCAGATTACGAACAGGGAAGAAATAGTGAGAACTCGTTATATGCACGTGAGCGCCAAAAAACCTCTAAACACACAGCGATTCAAAAATACACAAAGACGGCTTCTCTTATGTCTGTTTTCCAAACTATGATCAAGTGTGCTTCTTCAAACGGGTGTATTTGTGTCTAACAACGTTTCTTGTCATTTGTCACTCTGAGAAGTTTTAAAGGTCGCCTGCTGCACAGTTGAAGGTAGATGACGAGCAAAATTACCTACTAATTTCATTCCCTGCCATGTCATCTACAGAAACGTCTACCACATTCCCATGTAAAATAATAATAATAATAAATTAGGCGAGACAAAGCATGGATACATTCTCTTGGTGCTAAGTGCAGTAAGCAGATCTGTTTACAGGTATGACTCCCAGTCTGACCCTGGTATAGTATACACTGATGAGCCAAAACATTATGACCACCTGCCAAATATGATGTAGGTCCTTAGCATGCTGGCAAAATAGCGCAAACCTGAAGATGCGTGGACTCTACAAAACCCCTAAAGTTGACCTGTGGTATCAGGCACCAAGACATTTGTCGCCGGTTTGTGGCTTGTCCCTCCTCGGACCACTGTCATTAGGTACTCATCACTGCTGACCGGGATCACCCCACAAGTTTTGCTATTTCAGAAATGCTCTGACCCAGTCATCTGTCCATTACAATTTGGCTCTTGTCAAAGTCACACAGGTGTTTACTCCTGCCCATTTCTCCTGCATTAAACACATTGACTACAAGAACTGATTGTTCACTTACCATCTAATCTACCCACACCTTGACTTGTGGCCTTGTTAGAAGATGATCAACATTAATCGCTTCACCTGTGAGAGGTCATAATGTTTTGGCTAATCTGTGTATGCTGCAGGTCAAATACTAGTCCACAGTAGACACAAAATGGCTTTGTATATTATTTGATGTCCACAGCAAGAATTATTATAGGAGTTATAGGTCTTATAGGAATCTTACAGGAATTTTTAATAATAGTTTAAAAAAAAACATTTTTGATAATTGAACATTGTAAAATATTTAACATTTATAATTGAACAACACTGAACAACAAAATTCAAAATCGAACATTGTGATTTAAAAACCCTGAAATGATAATGTTTTTTGGATTACAGCCTTTAATTATTAAACAGGGTAATGATGATGGCTGTTGGTACTTTGTGCCAGCATTCTCCAAAACAATATTTTTTCCTGAATGTTTCTCATGTAATGGGTAACATATTTGTTTTGGTTATAAAAAGAAGAAAAAAGGTAGAAAATACTCCAGGGTGCTTTTTAAGCTTTGGGGGAGCATGGACAAAAGGAAAGAATTCTGAAATTATCCAACATTTAAATGTGCCAAGAGTCCACTGAGACACATCAGTGTCTCCCAGTTTATCAGGAAGAACAAAACATGACATATAATCAAACAAGAAGCCATTAGCTGATGTCGCTACAGGGTCATCAGAGTGTGAATGAACTGTTTATTGCCATGGTGTTACTTGCTGTTTTGAGTTTTCTTCCTTGTCATTGTCTTCATGTTGACTCCTATAACCAATTTGACCTTCTTGATCAGTTTGCACTGGTGTTTGGAATTTGCCTGACCTGATGTTGCTCCTCATGCTGGCTACAGTAGACTGGAAGATCTTTAGCTGACTGCTGCACATACTTGGCTGCATTCAAAATCAAGCCTGCTCTGACTGCACTGTTTTAACAGTCTATTCCAATTTTCCTTTCAATTAATTTGTATATTACTTTTCACAATACTTTTTGTTCCAGCTTTGCAAAGAATAATGCTGGTCAAAACCCCCAGTGAGCAAACCAAAGGCACAGTGGAAAGGAAAAATAAGTGAGAAACATTGGGAGGAACCAATATTGCATCTTAAAGCACCCTTAAAGTATCTACATTTTTTGTTATGAAAAAGTAAGCACTTTTGAGTGTGTAGCAAAAGAGTGCGCAAGTATTGAGACTTATCATGTCATAAAAATAAGTCTTGAAACCAAAGACCCCTTGGTCTCATAGTTACTTGCATCCTGTCAGCGTACACCTGTCAATCATTCTGTAACAGTTATCATGACATTCACGTAACTCATTTTATTTTTTTTTAGATAAAGAAGTGCTTCATTGATAAGCTGTCATGGCTCTTTTGTGTGGAGATCCACTGATGTTTTAAATATGATGGATGTAGTAATGCCCAGTGTTGGGTAACAATACTTAGAATATTGTGTTACTTAATTAAAAAGTTACTTTTTATGGAAAGGATTACTTTTGCATAATTTTTTGAGTACATTTTTTCTCACAGACAATTTCTTTTCTGCTATGCATTCCATAGAAATGCGTTGCATACAACAGACATTACAGGTAATGTTAACACTCAGGTCAAAACAACATAGTAAACTAACAGATATTAAAAAGTAGTTCTTCACGTCAAATTTATAATAAAGAATCAATAACATGATATGCATGATTTGTTTTTCCATCAACATGGCAGCCAATAAGAAAGCACGTCACTTGAATGGAATAGTTTTTTTAATGCTACCAAAATGTCATAAAAATTGAATGTTTCACAAATCACATTACTTTTATATTATAAAACAAAAGTGTCAAATATTTTAAGAAATTAAGATATTTGGTGGGCGTACATAATCGATGTAGTACGTTGCTCGCTGATCCAGAGTCAACTTTTCTCATCCCATTCTCGCAGTTATGAGGAGCTGTAACATGGAGCAGTGTTTGTGTTAACACTCACACACTCACACAAACACGCACGCGTGCATGCACACAGACTTGTTTTTATATCATTGTGGGGACTCTCCATAGACTTCCATGCATTTTATGTATTTTATACAGATCTAATGATAATTTCTATCCCCTAACACTTACCATTAACCTAACCCTCACAGAAACCTTTTTGCATTTTTACATAAAAAAATCAAAACAAAACAAAACACTGTTTAGTATGTTTAATAAGCCATTTCCCTCATGGGGACTGCTGGCTAGGCCACACAAGGTAGGTGATCTCATGATTTACTATCCTTTTATATTTGGTCCCCACAATGTAGTATAAACATGTACAAGCACACACATACAGAGAGAGAGAGAGAGAGAGAGAGAGAGAGAGAGAACGAGCCCCCTGAGGAGCAACATCGAAGTCTACCTGACCAGCCTTCATTTGTGACAGCCAGGAAAGGATAATGTTTGCCACTGCTGTGAAATTAATCCACTATAAAAAAATCTCCATAGAGCCAGCAGAACAGAGGCAATTGCCCTCCATTAAGCTTAACAACAAGCAAGCTAATCAGGCGTTGGCTGAAAATAGCATCGTGCAGGGTTGGAAATGCCCCCAAAATTCAATATTTGAATTTCTCCTGTTTGAGTTTTTTTTTATTTATATTGATAACATAATATAATCCTCTGTGGTCACAGGAGGCGCCGGACCGATCACCTGACTTTTTCCATGATAACAGCAGAAAGAAATACTCCGTAATTTTTGGTCATACGTATAAGAGTAAGACATCATTCGAAACTATAAAGGGTTTACTTTTATTTGTGTATACACACAATAACAGCAAAGCATTGTGGTTTTGTAAAATAAAGAAATCATACAGGATGCACTTTCTGCGTCTCGGTCTCCGTGAACTTCTGTATGGAGCGCGTCACGAAACTCAGTGTATACTTGCCTCGCAGACATGAGAAATATGTCTATAGAAAGCTTGAATTGTCTACTTTTAAATGAACCAATTTAAATAAAAAACAAATATGCTCTGATTGTCTAATTCACGCTGTGAATTTACCTCAGAAGAAGAGTGTGATCCGACACGGCCTTTCTAACACAAAAAGTGTCCCAAAAGTGTGAGCGAAAACTCGAGTCTAAAAAATCTATTATGTGTCTCATGGCTTTATTTCAGTGACTTAAAAATGACTAACCACACATAATCTTGATTTTCTCAAAAATGCAAACGTGTACATCTCGCTCACATATTATTGTTGCACAGTTTGTGCTGAATAGTGTAATCAGACTTTAGTCATTAATATGATATATGTATAATCACAAATAGTTCCAAACAAAGAAGAACAGTGGTATTTCATTCCTGAATGATTCAGCGTTTTTGAATGAATCGGGCATTTCAATCCTTCAATGACCCATTCATAAAGACTGTCACTTGCATCATGAATGAATCACCCAGTTTGAATGAATCAGTTTAATGAATGATTCAATAACTCACCCATTAAGACTTGCCGCCACCTACGTGGTTTTAGTTCATATTTTTTGTATCGTTTAATCAGTAATCACATTACAGTTGCTGATAGCAGAGACAGTATATGTAGAAATAGTGAATGCTAAAGATCATTGTCTCTTCAAGGTATTCAAGTGAAAATTGTTTCTTTTCCATTAAAATACGTAAAATTTCTTAATGCTAGTGTAATGCTTTCGTCTTTGCAGATATGGCTTGTCGTAGCATCAGAGATAACTTCAAGCGAGTTTGAGAGGAGGAGACTCATGAGGTCAGGGGAAACAGTGCAGAAACCATCTGATAATTACAGGCAGTTAAAAAGTAATAATTCATATTACTGATGAAATGCAGTTAATTTGCCTAGTGTAATCCCTCCAGCTTACCCCACTCTGAATGGGACTCGAACCACGTCTCCAGCGTGGGAGGTGGGTGCACTAACAAGGAGGCTAAAGGCTACAGCTTCTAGCGCACCTCTTGAGGTCAGGAGAGTGAGGTTTACACACTGCAGAGCTATCTACCAGCTGGCTCCCGTTACACTCACCCCCCTAAACCTCACTCCCATCCGGGTCACGGCACCATTGTGACGCTCCTGTTCTATCCGCTCTGTATGGGACTCGAACCACGTCTCCGGCATGGGAGGCGAGTGCACTAACAAGGAGGCTAAAGGCTACAGCCTCTAGCGCACCTCTTAAGATCAGGAAAGTGAGGTTTACACACTGCAGAGCTATCTACCAGCTGGCTCCTTTTACACAGGTCTGAAAGTAATGCACAACCACAAGAAGTGGAAATGACTAGCGATGGAGAGGATCTAGTGTCAGAGTGCAAGACACAAGTAAGGCTAGGGTATTCAGTTGCCAGGGCATTAGGAGTGTATTAATGCAAAGCTGATGTTTACGTGATTTTAGTGTCACTTTTTATCATGACAGATTCTCTCAAAAACACAGAGCCAGTGGTTTTGACTTGCAGTGACTTAAACATTTACCTGGCTCAAACATAATGAGGAGGGCATGACATGTTACCTATGTCAAAAGCATTATGCCCCACTATGCAGCTTGCTACTGGCTTTGTGAGACAGCCATCCACAAAATACAGGCTGGATACCATAAAACGTCATGAGATGACAGCTATCCATAAAGCAGAAGAAAATGAGAAATGCATTATAGATGGTACAGTAGCACTTTTACAAAAGCTTTAAATCACAAGAAACTAATATATAGTAGTAATAGTTTAATATACACTGTACATAGTAGTAATAGTAATTGTGACAGGGCGGAGGGTGGGGCCGGGTCGTGATTCCGCACACCCAGCCCCTATTCAGGCTAATTAGCCCTCGGGAGGGATAAAAGCCAACCTAAGACGGACAGTTGTCTGACAACTATGTGTGTGTTTTGTCTTTTTGGTTAAGTTTATAATTAAAATATTATTTATATTGTCAAGCCGGTTCTCGCCTCCTCCTTTCCATTGATCACTTTCCAGTATTTTTTTTAAATAATTACTTTGTGTCTTTAGGGAGAACACTGTAGCGTGCCATAGCTGCACAACTGGACATGAACCACAGGGCTCTTGAAGGCTGCTTTAAAATAATATATAAATGCCTCAAGCAAAAGTGGGCCTACCACACCAACTATAAGCCCATTATTTCCTTATACAAGCGATCGGGCTGTGCTTATTTTGATGGTTTGAATGTAAATACTGCATACATATAATTATGATTGTAAATTGATCATCTCCACATAATTACTGTAAAGAAGGCCAACCTAATTACTTTTCTGACACTAGGTTAGTGCCAACACCAAATATACAAGCAGCCATATCATTAATGAAATGGTGGAGATCATCGGCCAGATTTTGGATGACTAGCTAGTGGCAGAGTTTTCCAAATCCCAAGTGTGGAGATTAATGGTGGATGAGACCACTGACATCTCTGTCACCAAGCAACTGGGTCATGTTGTGAGGTGAGATTACTTCATACAATTAAAAATAATTGTATATTGTGATTAAAATGCCTTAGACTGAATATAGGTTGTTTTATATAGTTTTTGGGTCCTAACAAAGTGGGAAGCACTGTAGTAAAAAACAAATTTCTGCATTTGGGTGAAGTGTCTGCTGGGGATGCAGTAGTTTTGTATGACACCATACTGAGAGTCATCAGAGATGACAAGGCGCCACCAACCAACCGGCTGGCCTCCTTCGCCAGTGACGGAGTCTAAGTAATGATTGTTGAGTTGTCTCTTTTGCTTTTACCTTTAGTTTCTGTATTGATGAGATTGTCATAGTGATCATTTTGAATGACCTCAGGTCACAATGCTGAAGACATCCCTGACACAGCTGAAAGAGGCAAGCATAGTCAAGATCCACTGGCAGACATGGCTCTAATCAGATGCTGGTCTGAAGCCTCTGCAAGATGAAATCCCTGCACACTTCAAAGATGATGTCTAGGAGAGTTTCAAGAACACTGCAAGTATTATTGTATATAACATACTGTAAATATGAATGTGTGTAGCTAATGTGGACCAAATAACTGTTTTATTGAAATTTGTTCAAATCCTCTACAGGTCAGCCGTTTCTGACTGCACTGACTGAGAACATTGAGAGCCGATTCCCAAACACCAGCAGTTTGACTGTCTTCAGTGTGTTCTCTCCCTGACAGATTCTGACAAACACTGCAGAGTATGGGTATGTTGAGATGACAATGCTGGCAGAGCAGTTCCCAAGTTTGAGGGAGTCTGATCTTTTTGTCAGAGCGGATCTCCTACAGACTGAGTGTGAGGAGCCCTGATCTGAAGGTACTATATCATTTACATTAAATGCACCATTACAGTCTATTGGTTTTAAAGAATAATTCTCAATTTGTTTTACTTCAATCCCTGGAGTAGGCGCTTATGTAGCTTGTATCTCCGGAATCCTCTGAGCTGTACACCACCCTGAGCCTTGCAGCTGCGATCATCCTCACAGCCCCTGTCCAGACTGTGGATGCGGAGAGGCTATTGTCTGCACTCAAGATTGTAATACTTGATTGGAAACACTATCACTATTCATGTCTGTATCAGAATACTACGTTTTTAATGCATGAATGTTTTTTTTTACGACACCGTTGCGCAACAGACTAAAGGAGAGGCACTTGGATGTGTGTCGCAAAGTGACCATCGATGGACCAGAAGGCCTTGGACTACAAAGAGTGCATGAAAAGATTTTATAAAATGAAAAATTGGAGGCTGAATTGTTCTGCCTCTGGTTGTGCACTGTGTACATGACTCTCTGTCTTTTACATGTAAACTGTAAATAAAAAACTTTGATTTGAACTCTTTACACCCTGAAGGCATTTGTTTTATAATTTCATGTCTATGTGGCATACATTAAAGTAAGGGCGTAAAACTCTACATAAAGCAAGGGTATTATTTGGCAGAATACCTTTCAAAATTGGAAGAAAATAGATTTAGCTCATGTTTCTAGGCTTTTATGTTACAACACTGCTGAGAAAGTGATGCAGTTTATTTATTCATTTTGTTAATTATTCATACTTGACATGATGACTACAATCATGTCAACTGTATCTGGGCAAAATTTTGTATTGTTATCTCAAAGCAAGTTATGGCATTTGGAACCAAGGTAGCCTTAGATCCAGCACTGATTCAGTTGTGCACATGGTAAATCAAGACCTCCCAATCTAAGCCATCAGCAGGGGTGTAAAGTAACGAATTACAAATACTCAAGTTACTGTAATTAACTACTATTTACTTGCTCAAGCTATTTATCGGCATTAATCCTGCCTCTAATTTGAAGAAACACATCAAGGTAAATTTCATACTTCTGTTTACTAGATTCTGTGTGTCTATAATGTAGCCTGTAATTTAACTATCTATAACTGAGATTATTGGGCTACTGTGAGAGATTAATGCAATGTTATTAATAGGGCTGGGCAATTAAATGATCTAGATGTTTATCTGAAAAAAAGAGAGAAAAAGAGAGGCGGGGCTTGATCATGATGCTACACACCCGGTACTGTATCAGGCTAATCAAGCCTCCGAGAGGGATTAAGGTTGATGGCAGACGGTGGTGCAAGAGAAAGAGAGATAATTTACGGACGTGTCCGTCCTGATCTCTCTCTCTCGCAACACCGTCTATAGAATACACTGTGGCACGGTGGAGGGCGGGGCCGGGTCGTGACTCGACACGCCCGGTCCCGTATTAGGCTAATCAAGCCACCGAGAGGGATAAAGGACATGTCCGTCGTCTTATGTGTTTGTCTTTTGAGTTTTACATGAAACCTTTATTTGTGCGTCAAGCCGGTCTCTCGACCTCTTCCTTGCCCGTGAGCGCGAACCTCTTTACATACACATACAATAACAATAAAAAATAAGAGTATATAAAAATATATATGCAGTAGTTATATTGTGGAGAATATATTTGAAGGTCCAGTGTGAGATAATAAGATGATTAATAAAGTGCAGTGCTGATTGTTGATCGTGAGAGATCAAGTGTTCTAAAGTCTGATTGCTTGGGGGAAGAAGCTGTCATGTAGTCGGCTGGTGTGGGTCCTGATGCTGCGATACTGCCTGCCTGATGGAAGAAGTGAGAGCAGACCATGACTCAGGTGGCTGGAGTCTCTGATGATCCTCCAAGCTTTTTTCACACACCACCTGCTATATATGTTGTAACGCAGTTCAATGGGAAGGAGGAGGCGAGAACTGGGTTGGCAATATAAATAATATTTTAATTATAAACAACCAAAAAGACAAAACACACACATAGTTGTCGGATATGTCTGTAAACAATCTCTCTCTCCCGCACCATACTCCGCAGTCAGCCTTTATCCCTCTCGGAGGCTTGATTAGCCTGATAAGGAACCGGGTGTGTAGAATCACGTCCCGGCCCCCCGACCTACCACCGTTGTATCATCAGCAAACTTAATGATGGCATTGGAGCTATGTGTTGCCACACAGTCATGTGTGTACAGGGAATACAGGAGTGGGCTGAGAACACAGCCCTGCGGGGCTCCAGTGTTGAGGGTCAGTGATGAGGAGATGTTGCTGCCCATTCTAACCACCTGACGTCTGCCTGACAGGAAATTCAGGATCCAGCTGACAGCGAGCTGTTTAAGCCCAGATCCCTGAGTTTCTCATCAAGCTTGGAGGGCACTATGGTGTTGAATGCTGAGCTGTAGTCTAGACCCGCGGCTTTATGGATGTTCACCCGTCAGAAGGATTGGGTTACATCCACAACAGAGACGGAGAGTTAACCAACCTCTGTACCGTCAGCCACGAGTGCTCTCTCCATGAGGGCGGTGTTGTTGTCCTCGAAACGAGCATAAAATGTGTTAAGCTCATTTTTTTTGGCTGCACCGATAGAGTTACGGACGGCATAACTGGCTTGTTTACGCTCCTCCAGGTTCCAGGAATTAAAAGCGGAGGTCCGCGCATTAAGTGCCGCACAAACGTCGCTGTTAACCCATGGTTTCTGGTTGGGGTAGATCCATATTGTTTTGGTTGGCACAACGTCCTCTACGCACTTCCCGATGAAACACGTTACGCTATCAGCGTAAACCTCAATGTCGTCATCAAGGCGGACCGGAACATCTCCCAGTCCTCGTGATCAAAACAGTCTTGACTCACAGAGTCTGATAGGTCCGACCAGCACTGGATCGTTCTGAGGTTGGGTGCTTCCGGTTTCAGTTTCTGCCTGTAAGCGGGCAGAAGCAGAACGGAAGAGTGGTCTGATTTGCCAAATGGTGGGCGGGGGAGGGATTTGTAGCCATACCGGAAAGGAGAATAGCAATGGTCCAAAACCCGGTCCCCTTGTGTGTTGAAGCTGATGTGTTGGTGGTATTTTGGTGCTATTTTTTTTAAAATTGGCTTTGTTAAAGTCCCCGGTAACAATGAACGCAGCCTCAGGGTGCACGGTTTCCTGCTCACTTATACTCCCATATAGTTCCTTGAGTGCCCAGTCTGTGTCGGCTTGTGGGGGGGGATGTACATTGCTGTGATAATGACCACTGTGAATTCCCTCGGTAGCCAGAATGGTCAACACAGAAGCATGAGATATTCCAGATCAGGAGAGCAGAAAGACTTCATAAAATGTACGTTCCTCTGATCACACCATGATTTGTTGATCATAAAACATACACCACCACCTCTGCTTTTACCTGAGAGGTCGTTCGCTCTGTCCGCTTGGTGCACCCTGCGGGTTTCGATGGCCGAGTCTGGAATCTCTGCAGATATCCAGGTTTCTGTAAGGCAGATAACGCTGCAATCACTTGTCTCTCGTTGGAAAGAGATCTGTGCTCTCAGCTCGCAGAGCTTGTTGTCCAGAGACTGAACATTTGCCAGTAGTATACGAGAACGAGATGTTGTGTCAAAGAAGTGACACTAGGGGTCTCTCTTGAGCATTGAATATGCCTCTGATCTATGAAAAAAGGCCAATGAGAAGTTGGCAGACAATATTTGCATACCCCGCCCCCAGACATACGGGGAAATATGTCGGAAATGGTCCAGCCACAACAGTGGCTTGGCTCAGCAATGTGGCAAGGAGGACACAATGTCTTGTTCCCTCCATCAGGGAATGGAGGTTACATACGTAACCTAGACGTTGCCTGTCTGTCGCTCACTTCGACGTTGTGTTGTTGTGTCAGGGTAGATTAAGTACCCGAGTTCTACCTGAGAAAACACGGGACGATACTGACTCAGCCCTGAGATTGTAGAATCTTGCAAAGGTATTAGGTGTTGCCCGACCCACTGCTCTGCATATGTCTGCCAGGGAGGTGCCTCTGGCAAGTGCCCATGAGGACACAACACTCCTTGTTGAGTGTGCTCGGACCCGCAAGGGGGGGGGGGGGGGGGGGGGCATGGCCTGGGTGTGATAGGCCAATGAAATGGCATCCACCACCCAGTGGGAAAGCCTCTGTTTGGAGACTGCGTTCCCTTTCTGCTGTCCACCAAAGCAGACAAAGAGCTGCTCAGAACATCTAAAGCTCTGCGTGCGGTCCAAGTAGGTATGCAAAGCACGTACCAGACATAGCAACGAAGGGGCACTTGCAGGTTCACTACTTGGTCTCTTAAGGGAGTCGTAGGAACCTTGGGCACGTAGATCTTAGGATCACATGAGTGTCTGCAGGACCGAACTCCAGGCAAGTGTCGCTAACAGAGAACGCTTGCAACTCTTGATGGATGCGAACGCGATCAGCAGGGCCATCTTTAGAGAGACGGTCCTGAGTCCAACTGATTCTAGCATCTCTAAGGGAGGTCTCTGAAGGCCCGAGAGGACCACTGAGAGATCCCAGGAGGGAAAAGGCTTGGCCGGGAGGGATTTAACCTCTGGGCGCCTCTTAGGAACCTGATAATTAAGTTGTGCTTACCTAAAGTCTAGCCGTCTACTGTGTAATGGTGGGCCGCGATAGCAGCTACGTACACCTTCAAGGTGGAAGCAGACAGCCTCCCCTCCAACCTCTCCTGCAGAAATGAGAGCACTGACCTAACTGCGCACCTCTGTGGGTCTTCAGCCCGGGAAGAACACTAATTCGCGAACAAGCGCCACTTAAGGGCGTAAAGTTGCCTGGTAGAGGGAGCTCTGGCTTGGTTGATTGTGTCTACGACAGCAGGTGGTAGATCAGCTAGATCTTCCACGTCCAGGGGCCAGACGTGGAGGTTCTAGAGGTCTGGGTGCAGATGCCAGAGCGTGCCCCGTCCCTGAGAAAGAAGGTCCTTCTTCAGGGGAATTTTCCAGGGAGGGGCTGTCGTGAGGAGTATGAGGTCCAAGAACCAAGCCCGGGTGGGCCAGTAGGGAGCCTCTAGGGTGACTTGTTCCTCGTCCTCCCTGACCTTGCACAGCACCTGTGCAAGAAGGCTCACTGGGGGAAATGCGTACTTGCGCAGCCCTGAGGGCCAGCTGTGTCTGTGCGTCTGCCCTGAGGGGAGCCTCTGTTTGGGCATACCAGAGTGGGCAATGGGCGGTCTCTCAGGAGGCGAACAGGTCTACTTGAGCCTTGCCGAACTGTTCCCAAATCATCTGAACCGACTGGGGGTGAAGCCTCCACTCTCCAGTGTGCAAGCGCAGTCATGACAGCATGTCCACTACCACATTGAGGTTGCCCAGGATGTGAATGGCGCACAGCGACTTGAGTCACGAGTTGTGACATGTGGCATGAGTGTACGCCGCCATGCTGATTTATGTATGCTACCACGGTGGTGCTGTCTGACCTGATCAAAACGTGTTTGTCCTGAACTAATGGGAGAAACCTCTACAGGGCAAGAATACAGTCAACAACTCTAGGCAATTGATGTGCCAGAGCAGCAGGGCCCCTTTCCAATGGCCCGTTGCTACGTGCCCATTGCACACAGCGCCCCACCCCAGTTCAGGACACCTGCTGCAAGGGGACTCCTGCCCGCAGAAAGCAGAGGTCTCTCCAGGGTCTGAATGTTTGGCGGCAGGTGGGGGTGACCATCACACAGTGCATGCCACATGCCATGCTCGTCTCGGGACTCGAGTCTGGAGCCAGTGCTGAAGCGGTCTCATATGCATCAACCCCAGCGTCGTGACTGCCACGGAGGATGCCATATGCCCAAGGAGCCTCTGGAAAAGTTTTAAAGGGACCGCTGTGCCCGGCCTGAAGGCGACTAGGCATTCCAGCACTGACTGCGCGCACTCGTTGATGAGGTGCTCTGACATTGAGATGGGGGTGACCATCACACAGTGCGTGCCGCGGCGCCATGCTCGAGGCTGTGAGGCGAGCCGCTGTTGCCTCGAGCAGGGACGGGAATCAACGAGCATGCCGGGGGGCGGGTGGTCCGAGGGGGTGTACCCGGCTGAAGTGCACCCGCAGACGTCCCCGGATTGCCTCCATCGCCAGCCGCATCGTCCTCAATAATACAATAATAATACAATATTGTATTAATAATAATAATACAATAATGCCAACGTTGCCATTGTCATGTCCTCGCAATGAGTGTGATTGCAGCCCAGACACTCGAGACAACGCCTATGGCCGTCTGAAGTGGAGAGCACTCTACCGCATCCAGGAAATACACAGGAGCGGAAGGGCATCTTTATAAAGACGCATCCTGAAAAGGATGTTCAACACCGCTGTGTATTGCCTTTATAGAGGAAAATACTCTTTTATTGAGAAAATCACTCTTTTAATAAACAAATCTTTAGTTGCGCTGTCAAAGCACCCAGGGGCAGGAGAAAGGAGAAAAGAGAAAAGAGAAGGAGAAAGCTGCTGAAGTGCGCCATAGATCCAACAGCAGATTGCACAGAGGTAAGAGGAACAGGTGTGTGACTCGCAGCTCGCTGCATACACGACTATCGGCTCTGAAGAAAATTTCTGAATGAACTAGACTTATTTCTCCACCTTCATAACCGTATGTCCGGGGGGGTGGGGTATGCAAATACTGTCTGCCAACTTCTCATTGGTCTTTTTTCATAGATCAGAGGCATATTCGGTGCTCAAGAGAGACCCCTTGTGTCACTTCTTCGACACAACGTCGAAGTGAGCGACAGTCGGGGAACCAGAGGTAAGTCTGCAGAAAAATAATAAAATAAAATGTTAATTACCTACTTATATACAGTGCTTATCCAAGTAAACTACTGAATCAGAATATAATATAAATACAGATCTATGTATTTACCTAGTTTGGTCTGCTGCAATAAAAACACACAAAGTAAATTACCTACCTACCTATCTACTTACAGAGTTATTTTCTACTGAAACAGTAGCCTATTACTGTCTAAATTGTTATACATCCGTATTCCTCTGTAAAGTGTTGTGCCAATGCATATGGTACCACAATGATGTTGGATGTAAAGTCTCCTAATCCCATAATCCTCCACAACTAATAACTAAACATCAACTCTTATCGTTAAATTAAATATACTGTGCTGTCATTGAATTCTCAATATCATATTATCTCTCTTCTCAATACACATCAGATACCTACCATCACTCCAATAAAAGGAACAATGAGGGTGCATCAGGTGCTAATTGTGTCACCTGGCAAGCTCAAATACCGGGACATCACATGTTTCTGCAAGAGAGAGGCAGGTATGTTGGACTGTCCCTGTTACCAGTTAATGGAGACAACCATAAGTGAAGATAACCATGTCCCTGCATCTGACTGCACAAATGAAACCAGATTTCGTCCAGAATACATTGAGGCAAAACACATCGGAGAATGGTGTGTGGTGAATTATGCTGATGAAGCGTATCCTGCCATTATCATTGAAGTGGAAGAGAACATAATGTTTAAGTGAATGCACCGGAACGGGATAAACAAATTCTTCTGGCCTAGTCTCAGAGAAGACATTACCTGGTATGCAGATCGACAGATTATCTGTCTTCTTCCAGAGTCACAAGTTCTAAATAATTGCTGTGTACAGGTAGACAAGACTTCATGGAAGTATGTAGAACAGCAGATGAGATGAGCCAGAGGTCAGGAGAATATTTGGTGCTCAGCAAAGTGCAAACCTTTTTTTAGATTTAGTTTTTGTACCTGCAGTACAAACTGAATGAGTGTTGTGGTTGTTTATTGCTATGCCACCCCATTAAAGGTTAATTTATAGTTCTACATCAACTTCACATTAGCAAATCGTTCTTTGAAATGATTAATTGTTTGTGAATGTTATAATATATTATTATTAAAGGGTTTCTTCAGGATTTAGCATTAAGCTTTGTATCAGTAGAAAACCAGTATTATTTTCGAATTACTGAGCTCCCCCCCTCATATCCCCCTGAGACCAGAGATTTATTTATTTTTAGTCTGGAAAAAATCCTCCGATGACGCAAAAATCGTCATTTTGCGTCATCGGAGGATTTTTGGTCCAGAGGCTTAAAACTACAGCCAGTATTCTGCATGTTTTCACCACGCCCATATGGGGCGGGATCTCACTCGCAGAATGTGAAGATAGTGTCAGCCATCTTTCTGTAGAAGCTAAGAAAACAGGCTCTTGCTCTGTGTAGAAAGTTTGTATACAAGTAGGCTAATCACGATGGCGGAATGAAGTTTTGAAGTTGAAATGGCAGAAGGGGATTACGAAGATCTGTTGCGAGAATCTGATGCTCGCGGCTACCTGTACGAGCCGCAATACAGCGATGAACAGTTGCGGGAGATGGAGGAACAAGAGGCAGCCGGAGCAGCTGCTGTAGCAGGGGAGCAAAACCTGCTTGGCAGGCAGGAGGAAGAGCCCGGCCAGACTCGAGTTGGGGCGGACTGGTGGTGTCAGTGCTCTCGCTGTGCGCCTATGGAAACAGATAGAGTGTCCTATTGCTGTCGCGAATTTCAGCGATACTGGACGAGATCGCTGAATCCGCTGATGAAACTGCACCGATAACATGAGCATGTATAACTGAGCACCCAAGTTTTGTATCACACATGGACAGGGGAGTCCTGGAAACTTATTTTAGGATCCCGAAGATAAATTGGAAACACCAGCCAAAGCCCGCAGGGACAAACGGACGGCTTAGTGTAAAGTGAGTATTTTGTTTGTTTTTCTTTTTTGTTACTAAGACGTCATGTACAGAGTTTGGACACCCGGAATTATAATGTTCTTCCCGCGTAGTCAGTCAATTTATCAACTAACTCACGATTTATAGAGTAACGATGTATCAAAGCAAGCATAGTTGTATCATATTTTCAGATACTGCCGTCTGTAACCGGTAGGCGTGGTTTGGGAGTGGCCTCGTAAGGGCAGCAAAGCAAGTGCATTCTGGGAGTTGTTGTCTTTCAGCCACATGTGTAAAAATACATTTTCTGACTTTTCTCTGTCTAGAATGCTTCAAATTCAAAAATAATTTCATATTTATACTATATAAATGACCAATTTTAAATACACATTCATCTTCCCAGAGGTGAAGTATCCCTTTAATGGAAATTCTGTCATCATTCACCATCATGTTGTTCCAAACCCATATTACTTTCTTTCTTCCATGCAACACAATAAGGACATATTAAACAGAATGTTTGCCTGAGTCACTATTTACTTTCAGTGAATGTATGAATATATATATATATAAAGTGAATGGTGAGCGAGACTTTCAGTCCATAACATTCTGTCTAACATATTTTGTGTTCCACATAATATAAAGCCTCACACTGTTTTGGAACAACATGAGAGTAGAGAAATGATGACAGAATATTACATTCTGGCTGAGCTATCACTTTAAAGAGATAGTTTACCCAAAAATGAAAATTCTCTCATCATTTATTCACCCTCATGCCATCCCAGATGTGTATGACTCTTCTGCAGAACACAAATTCAGATTTTTAAAAGAATATTTTAGCTCTGTAGGTCAACATTTTGATGCTCCAAAAAGCACATAAAGGCAGTATAAAAGTAATCCAAAAGACTCCACTTGTTTAATCCATGTCTTCATAAGTGATATGATAGGTGTGGGTGAGAAACAGATAAATATCTGTCCTTTTTTGCTAGACAGCAGGGGGAGATATGCAGAGAAGAATGTGAATCAAGAAAAAAGAAAGTGAAAGTGATCTGTTTCTCTGTTTCTCGTTCACAACTATCACATCGCTTCTGAAGATACTGATTTAACCACTAGAGTCTTATGGATTACTTTTATGCTGACTTATGTTTGTTTGTTTAGCTTTAAAATGTTGCCACCCATTCACTTGCATTGTATGGACCTACAGAGCTGAGAAATTCTTCTAAAAAAAATCTTCATTTGAGTTCAGCTGACCTCCAAAGCCTACAGTGCCGCCGGACAGGCCGCCTCCATCCTGCATGCAATGGCTCTCCTGCAGGTCCATCAAGCCAAGGCACTTAAAGATCTGCACCTGAGTAGTCCCGATGTGCTGCAGGAACTGCGCTCTGCCACCGACCTTGCTCTCAGAGCCACAAAGGTCACAGCGCAGGCACTTGGGTGCGCGATGGTCACCCTTGTGGTCCAGGAACGCCACCTTTGGCTGAACATGGTCAAGATGCGTGACATTGACAAGGCTTAGTTTCTCAACGCCCCCGTCTCCCAGCTTGGCCTCTTCTGCGACACTGTTGACGACTTCGCCAAAAAAACGGCAGGAAGCTCAGCAACCTGGGCCAAGCTCTCAGCCCCAGCGTCGAGCACTTCGCAGGCGGCATATGCCCCCCTGTATCCAGGACCCCTTCCCAGAGAAGAAAAGCTCCGAAGTGCTCCTGAGACATCCCAGGCAGTCGGATGTTCGCTTCAGAGATGTACCAAGACCAGTCCATCCCCCGGTGGAGGGCCAGGAGTAGAATCCTTGTTTTCCTTATTTTCATTTGCCACACCCTCTCCGGGTTGCAGTACCCACATGTTCAATAAAAGAGTTCCTCATGGAACCCCGGCCCTAAAACTCTACAGTCCCTGTTCCCCGGATGCAGCTCCCTCGCCTCCGGCCCCTGCTGGGTGCACAGAGCAGGGTAAGAGCTTCGAGTCTTCTCTCAGCACCCTAGCCTCAGAACATCCTTCTGCTCCAGACATGCTATCTCCTGCCTGGAAAGACCGCCTTCCCCGACTTAAGATGCTTTACGTCCTATATGAGAGACATAGTGAGAGAGAAGGCCTCGGCTGCTGGGCTTGCTCCTATGCCACCCCCCCACCCCGGGTTTGTATGCAAAAAAAAAAAAAAAAAAAAGAGTTAGGGGCTTTGGGGAGGGCTACGTGCAGCCGGGACAGGCACCTCTAGCACGCAATGGCCTGCTGTACATCTGTTTTGACAGTCACATAACATGGTCAGTGCGTGGCGCTTTTTTATGGACCCCTTGTGTCACTTCATTCGACACAATGTCGAGTGAATGACAGAAGGGGAACGTCATGATTACGTCGTAACCTCCATTCCCCGAGGGAGGGAACGAGACTTTGTGTCCCTCCTGGCACAGCACTAGACCTGTAAATGGCCATGCTTCATTTTCGGCTCCTCAGTGCAAAATCCTGACAGGTATTCACTGCCCCGCTTCCCTTTATACCCGTATGGCCTGATCTGGGCATGCAAATTCTGTCTGCCAACTTGACATTGGCCTTTTCTCAGGTTCAGAGGTACGATTCGGCGTCCAAGGAAGACCACTTGTGTCACTTCATTCGACACAACGTCTCGTTCCCTCCCTTGGGGAACAGAGGTTGAGACAGTAACCATGACGTTTTCTGCTGCTGAAGCACCAGGGGCATTTCCTCAGCACAACCATGATGTGCGAGGGGGAGGACGGCTGTAATATAGTTCCAACAGTGTAGAGAGATGAATGGAAGCGGCAGAAGAATTCAGCTTTTGAACTTGCTCGCTCCGAAGAATATATCTGATGTGTGTTTGCAGCGTCACTCCTTTTATAACCGTATGTCCGGGGGAGTAGCATGCAAATTCCACATGCCAATTTCCATTGGCTTTTTCTCGAGATCAGAGATGTCTGGGGTCCGCAGGAGCGACCCCTAGTGTCAACTCATCGACACAACGTTGAGTGAGTGACAGATAGGGAACTAAGGGATCTCAATATGTGTTCTAAGTATTAAACTATATTTAACTTGACACAGTGACCTAAAAATGTATGTTTATGATACTACACAAGCATCCTTCTGATGCAGGTGTAAATTGACGGGCTCTTAAACAAGCCCTCATAATAAATCTCCAACTGATTGACAAATTCAATTGTGAATTGGATTGCTGTGAACTGTATGCCAATGATTGATTTATGATCAATAATATGGTAGTAAACAATACATTGTACTCTAAAGCTACTTTTTGTATTGTCTTCTGCCACAAGAATGTAATGCATTTTAATTATCTGAATATTTTTTTATTTTATTTATATATAATTTTTTCAAATATTTAAAGATAAATATGTATCATTATTTCATCATTATATATTGAATAATATTTATATGAGGGGCTTTCTCAGCAAATATTTGTATATGTGATTAATCGCGATTAATTCATCGGGACACCATGTAATTAATTTGATTAAAAATTTTAATCGATTGACAGCCCTAATAAAAATAGAAAAATAACTGATATATTGATGTGAAAGTAACTTGGTGCAAAAGAACATACAGGCTTATTACTTTTAAAAGTTAAATATCTAAATTCGAAATAATAATAAAAAGCTTTAGTATTAATTTAAATGATATAGCTTAATATCATTTAATACTATTAGAAATGAATATACTATTGAATAATAAAATGAAATTTGTAGATGGTATGCACAAATTATACTTATTTGTTCTTTCTTTCTAGCAACATGACACACAATAAATATGTATTTGTTGAGCTAGTGTGCTTGTGGCACGGTGGAGGGTGGGACCGGGGCATGATTACGCACGCCTGGTCCCGTATAAGCTGATCAAGCCGTCAAGAGGGATAAAGGCCACTCGCGGACGGCGTGCAGGAGAGAGAGATCGTTCACGGACATGTCCGTTGTTTTATGTGTTTGTATTTTGAGTTTCCCATTAAACCTTTAAGTTATACGTCAAGCCGGTTTCTCGCCTCTTCCTTGCCCATGACCTTGATCTGTGTTACAGTTCTTTTATTGAAATTCAAGTTAAATACTCTTTTCATTGCATCTCTGCCAACAAATGCATGAAACAGGGCTGGCGCTAGCTGTAGGCAGACTAGGCAAATGTAATTCACTCATTGCGTTATTGTTAAGGTGAGCAGATTTTTTTTATGTTAAACCGGGATGGGTGAAGGGGTGCTACTCTATTTATACACACAAATTAAAGTGTACGTTTAATTTTATATTCCGTTTGCAAAATTTGTATAAAATTTAAGCCTTTTAAAAATGTGAGGGGATAAATACATTCTTAAAAGTACAAATGTAATTTCCTTGAATGTTTTTATTAACATTAATGAATTTGCATGTGAAATAATTTGAACTGGCACTGTTTGAAATTTCATACACATTATAAAACCTAAGAAACCTAAAAACCTAAAACCAAGTTGAAACCTAAAAATAAAGCAGTATTACATGTATAAAAATAAAACGTTTGTATTATGAAAAAGTGCAAAGGCTGTTCGAATGTGATCTACCATGTCCAATTTACCTCTGTGGTGTCGGAAAAACAAACATTTACAGCGACAGCATAACACCTAAAGCATTTTAGTAGACTCTCACAATCAACTCTTGGACTCTTCTCAGTCACTTCAATATAATCCAGAATCTATTGCTATTCTCCGGACCCCATTTAGACATCCAGCTATTCAGTGATGACCATTTATGATATATCTCATCACCGCGATAAGCAGGGAGGGGGCCAGATCATATTACAGTGATTGACATCGTTTTGCAGGTTCACACACCTGTTTAACGTTATCTATAGTTATCTCTGACTGGCGAAACCAGTGAATAACAATCTTAGAAAATCTACATTTAGCATTAGCCAGTACTTTTTAATTTGCTCTGATGGCAGATGCTCTCGCCTTTGGGAAACATTTGACTAAAGTGGCTGAAGTCTAATTCCACATTCCTTATTGATGTAAAGTTAAAATAGAAATTTAAGTTATATAGAATCCCCTATAACCAGGATGCTTTCAACAGGATTCTCAGATCAGGAGAGAGGTATTGCTTTGTCACCCATTCACCCTGCTCTATTGCCGTAACCGAAGAGTGTACATGGCTAGCTGTACAGGCTGCATCTAACAGCTTCTCTTTCTCACTGACCTCCATTAGCATTCAGATGCATGTCTTTAACTCAGTAATCTTCTCCATCAGCAAAATGTATTTCTTACATTTATCACATGTGAATCCCTCACTGTTGATTGATGAAGATATGCAAAACATGTGAAATGAAGAGCAAGAAACAAAAACAAGTGTCGGTGCCATGACTTATTGCAGTTGTTTGTTGAAAAAGGTGTTTGTGGTTCCTGAGTTGCGGGGGTTTGAGATAGATGGCCATATAAAAGACTCACTGAGATTAAAATCTCTTTTTCAGGACACTCCCGAAAAAGAGATTTTAATCTCAGCGAGTCTTTTTTCCTGGTAAATAAAGGTTATAAATATAAAATGCACAGACGAAAAATTATTTATGCACGCAGTAGAATCCGAGAATAAAAATAAAAAAGCAAATTGGAAAAAAAAGAGAAGCGAAAAGCGGATGCAAGCAATGAAATTACAACAAAAAATCATTTTTTTTTTTACAAGAAAACTAGACAAAAATTCAATAAAGCTACACTATGTAAATTTCTTTAGTTAAAAAATAACAAAAATGTTATTAATACGAGAGTGCAACAAAAATGAATCTTCCAAACCATGTATTTACACTTTGATAAACCTATAATGATGATATTATATTATAAATATTTTAGAGCTGTCGGGAGGGATTTCATGGGAAAATAAGTCATTCGCCCTTGTGTTTCACGTCATATTAGTGTTAATTTCGTCAGACGAGACGAGACTAAATATGTTCGTCAACGACATTTTTTTTCCATGACTAAGACGAGACGATAACGAGACTGCACCAATGTCCAAAAACGCTGACTAAGACTAAATTAACATGCATTATTGTTGACGAAAAAAGACGAGACTAAAATGTTTTGCATAAAATAAAAACTAAGATAAAATCTCTCTTCATTTTCGTATACAATCGTCTCTACTTTTTCATCATGAGATAGAATATTCAGCTGTTACGCCTTCAAAATATTCCGAATGAGTTCGCGCTGTTGCTTAGTAACGGTTACAACAGGTCTCATACTCCTGTGGCTGCAACACGAAACTACATGGAGCAAGAACACAACAATCATAGACAGTGGCGAACACGCGACGAGCGCCGACGACATGCTAGGTGGAAGGAAGAGGCTCGATATTTGGTCGCATTTTAGGTACAATGATATTGACAAAAAGTCAGAATGTGTCATTATAACTGACGGGAAGCACTGCGGATAAACAATACCGGGAAAAACACCACTAACCTATCTAAAGGCTAACCACCCACACATTCAGGGAAGTTAACTTAAATATACGTCTCATAAGCTAATGCTGATTTTAGGCATCTACGCTGTAAATTAACCAGTTAGCTATGGTGTTGTGGCACATACATTATGCAGGTTATATATTTTATGTAACTTATTTGCTTAATAAAATACTCTTCAGAACAAGTTCATCATTTGTGAATGTGTCTCTTAAATCAGAAAACCAGACACGTTTAACAAAGTGAATTCAACATATCATTCAACAAGTGTATTTTGTCAGGTAATTATGACATTTAACCAATATTTCAGATGTGTGGAACATTATTTGACTGAAATGGTCATCTCAGAATTAATCTCAGAAATAATTTATTTAAAAAAAGACTAAAATGTTTTGAAACTTGACTAAGATATATTGAGTTTTCTTTTGACTAAAACTAGACTAAAACGACGAGACTTTTAGTCGACTAAAACTTGACTAACAAAAAAAGATATGTGAATGACTAAATATGACTAAAACTAACAAGGACATTTGGCATAAGACTAAGACTAAATTAAAAATAGGTGACAAAATTAACACTACGTCATATCCGTAACACAGAGAAAATACAATCTGGCTAATGTAGCATGTGTGTGGGAGTTTGTTGTCACAATGAACGAGAAAAATTTGCGTCCCTTTTCGGCAATATCGCGGTGCCGTTTTGTGGTCTGTTCTGTATAACGGACCACAAATAAGCATTATTTAGCTTATCGTGGCCCATTTCGTGGCCGACCCACTGGCCCGCTCTTTTCTGCCGATGGCCAGTCCGGCCCTAATCGGCTTCAAAGTGTGTCAGCCCACCAGGAAAATGCCCAGTATGCCAGATTACCTGTCCAGCCCTGACTACCAGCCAAAAGTTTGGAATAATGTACAGATTTTGTTGTTTCGGAAGGTAATTGTTACTTTATTTCACCAAAGTGGCATTCAACTGATCACAAATGTGGCGATTGGGTTCAGAGACACTAAATAAATAAACCAACTACGCCACCCTGGGGGCTTACTACCAGGGAATCGCCCTAGATAACTAGGAGCACACAAGGCTCACAGGTTCGTTTCGGTTGGAGTCAGGCATGAGACATGGGTGAGATATACAAACAATAAAATCACTTTTATTAGATAAAATGATTCAAACGATCACAAAGAACAAAACCACCATCAACAAGGATATTCAAAATTAAACAGCCCGGACGACGGAAATTGGGGTCGGCAGCCGAAATCACTCAACCCAAAGGGGCCTCTCTATTCTCCTAAAAAAAAGGAAACAAAAGAAAACCACACACACACACACACGTGGACTCACACCGCACTCGGTCGAACACCTCCGTGTGGCACAGCAAACACTCCAAACTACCACCACCAAGATGGAGGAAGGCTGCCGCCCTTCTCTTCCTTGCCACCCAGGCCTACAATAAAGAACACACACAAACACACACATAAAATTCATGCACCACAATAGACAATTTAAACAATAATGTAACCCAAAAAAAAGAGAAAGGAAAAAAAAGAAAAAGAATTACACAACCACAATTGTTAGGCACAAATGCACAGTGTTCATCTCAGAATAGTATGATGACAAACATATTCTCATCACAGGTAGAAGGATACATTCCAGGTGATCACCTCACAGCATTGTTCTATACTACACATGCACCACTTATATTCAGGGTACTCTTAGAGAATCAGTTGGATAAACACATCCTGAAAAATACAGACCAGGTGCTTGTGTACATCGTACAGGGGCCACGAAGAGCACACTTGAGTCCAAAAAGAAAAAGAAATTAGCAACAAAACCAAATTCACATGACAAGGACATAAACAGAAAAACAAAGGATGAAAGCTTAAATCAAAACTAAAATGAACAGTGGTGACAGAGTAATGAGCAACAAAAGTCACACTAAATACAGTCCGTTACATTCTGGGTAACCAATATCGAATCCAGGACAATGAAAGCATCCCCACCAGTTAATGTTAGTGGTGTCGTAGAGATCGGGTGACGTTGTGGGCCGTTACCTGCTTAAGGCTAACTTACATAGCACAGCAGCACTGTACAGTCACAGTATATCCATAAACGCAAGTCAAATAGCAGTCACGTAATAAATTTGTAGTCAACCAGCAGCTTATGTTAGACTGGATCTCCGATTCAAGTGTCCCGTACCTGACAATAACGACGAACAACCCACCATAACTTTAAACAGGCATATGGAAGACACCTGAATAAACAAGACAAATAAGAATCTCACCAGGCGGACTCGAGGTCGGAATGAGGCATTAAATATAAAAGATTGCAAACGTACCTGAAACAGCACGGTCTTAACGCACCGCGAAACTCATCCGCTTTACCGGAAGTTTGCACAACAAGGAGCGCGGCCGATTGTATGCCGATTAATTCCCCCATCCTCTACAACAAAGAAGTCCATATCACCCAGTGCCACAGGAATCACTGGCAAAAGAGTCGCTAGCCTGCAGCTCTTACCTCTCTAGCTCTTGCACACCGCGCTGGAACGACAACAATGACATGACGTCACGTGTGATGCCCTCAGAGGTGACGCGCACCAACCATATTTAAAGTCCTCACAACTAGAGTTAAATCACCATCCAGCCGAGTGTTAATAGGTAGCGCAAGTGCATACTGCTACACAAAGTATAGTCAGGACATTACTGATGTAAAAAACAGCACCATCACTATTTGAAAAAAGTAATTTTTGATCAAATCTAGACAGGCCCCATTTCCAGCAGCCATCACTCCAACACCTTTTCCTTGAGTAATCATGCTAAATTGGTCATTTGATACTAGAAAATCACTTGTCATTATATAAAACACTGCTGAAAGCTATTTGATTCATTAAATGAAGCTTAACATTGTCTTTGCATTTGTTTTTGAGTTGCCACAGTATACAATAGACCAATTAGGTCAAAAATGGCAAGAAAGAAACAGTTTTCTCTAGAAACATGTCAGTCAATCATTGTTTTGAGCAATGAAGGATATACAATGCTTGAAATTGCCCCAAAAAACTGAAAATTTCATACAAAGGTGTACACTACAGTCTTCAAAGACAAAGGACAACTGTCTCTAACAATGACAGAAAGAGATGTGGAAGACCAGATGTACAACTAAACAAGAGGATAAGCACATCAGACTCTCTAGTTTGAGAAATAGATGCCTCACATGTCCTCTGCTGACAGCTTCATTGAATTCTACCCGCTCAACACCAGTTTCATGTACAACAGTAAAGAGAAGACTCAGAGCTGCAGGCCTTATGGGAAGAATTGCAAAGAAAAAGACACTTTTGAAACAAAAACAAAAAGAAAAGGTTAGAGTGGGCAAAGAAACACAGACATTGGACAACAGATAATTGGAAAAGAGTGTTATGGATCTTAACCCCATTGAGCTTTTGTGGGATCAGCTAGACTGTAAGGTGCGTGAGAAGTGCCCGACAAGACCGCCACATCTATGGCAAGTGTTACAGGAAGTGTGGGGTGAAATGTCACATGTGTGTCTGGACAAACTAACAGCTGGAATGCCAAGGATCTGCAAAGCTGTCATTGCTGCATGTGGAGGATTTTTTGATGAGAAGTTCTGACATAATTTTTTTCAAATTGTAATTGTAATTTTTCTTGTTATTAATGTCCTGAATATACATTGTGATCAGTTGAATGCCACTTTGGTGAATAAATGTACCAATTTCTTTCCATAAGAGCAAAATCTAGAAATTTTACATCCTTTAGTCCTAGGCTTGCCAAGGACATGTGAGTCGTGAAATTACGTTTATCACTGAATGTTAACAATGACAGTCTATAAACGTGTTACTTCTGTGGTCTATTTGGTCTATTAAGAATATCCTGCAGTTATAAAAACTTTACAACATTTGACCTTATCAGTCTATCAATCGTTATGTCTAAAGTTAACGAACACTGTAACTTTTGCAATGTCATTTATATCAAAACATCAGTGTTTACAAAATTCAAAACAACAGCATAAGATATGGCACTTATCAGCTCAGTTGACATGTTTTCGGATATCCGTCTTTTTCTTTCTTTCGTTATTTATGTATCCATTTGCTCTGATATCCTGTACTCATGTGCACACTGATTTTCAAATTTTCAGGGCCAGAAAATACTCTCTGCTGACTTAACATGCCAAATAAATCAATATTTTTCATCCTTTCATTCTCAATCACCTTTTTGCCTTTGTATTTTTAATCACTTTCCACTCTTCATTAATCTACAAACAAAAACAAAAAGTTAATCCAGTAAGAATTTATTCCTTGAAGTTTCACAAATCACATGCCAGAAGCAGCGCATGATTTTGAGCTCCACACAGTCATGCCTTCAGAATACCTTCAGAATCCCTCAACAGTGCAAATGAATGGGCAACTAAAGCCAGATTCATCAGCTAGACAGATTGATTTATATGTTCTAGATGGGTGTGATCTTTTGTCCCAGTCGAGGACTTCTTGCTGGTTTTTATGCTTTTATGCTACTATGATAAACATAGCATTTCTCATATAAACAGCCTTTTTATTTGGGAAAAATACGCAAACTGCATTAAAAACATTGACAAACCATATAAGTATTTTTTAATTCATGTTTCTTCTGTCAAATTGTTTCCGATGCAAGTTCCTCTATTATGTCAGAGATAATGGGGAAGTTCCTTAATAACATCAAATCCACCTTTTCTATGAATGTAACAGAACAAGAAAGTGTTTCACTGCTGTTCACACGCACCTCACTTAGCATTATTTATTTGGCTAAATGTTTTCCAACTGAATATATATATATATATATATATATATATATATAAATATTCAGTTAATTAAAATGCGTTACATTCTTGTGGCAGAAGAGTTAATCATTGATGAAAATACAAAAAGTGGCTTTAGAATACAATGTATTGTTTACTACCATATTATTGATCATAAGTCATACATTGGCATACAGTTCACAGCAATCCATTACACAAGTGAATTTGTCAAACAGTTGGAGATTTATTATGAGGGCTTGTTTAAGAGCCCGTCAATTTACACCTGCATCAGATGGATGCTTGTGTAGCGTCTCGGGTGCGTTGTGTCATAAAAATAAAATGTTTAGGTCACTGTGTCAAGTTAAATATAGTTTAATACTCAATCTTTAAAACATCTTGAGATCCCTTAGTTCGCATTTGCGCTCCTTCAAGTGTTTTGAATGCAAGAATGTAACGTATGTTTGCATTGTTTTCTTCACTGTATAAACTGTGTGTTGCTCATACAGTTGAAATTTCACTTACTGCCCTCTGGAGTAAACAGGTGGCACTACAAGCTTGCATTTCTAAGGAATCTTCCTTATTAATTTTTGTCAAATTAATTGCACTGAATTAACGTGTTAAATCGACAGCCCTAATTTTAATGCATAACACCGTTACATGTATTCTATTACTCAACCCTGGTGATATCATCTCATTATTGATAACATGATAGGTTGGACAGTCAGTCACAAATATCAGAACTGAAAAATGGAATTTGGTACAGTGTGAACAAAGCCTTATTGGACTACACTTTCATGGTCTCTTCCTACATTGTGGTTGGTTTATTGCAAAACTGAGATGAACTGACCACTAGGGAATCAGTACATTATAGAAAAGTAATTTTTCAGGCTGCTTTATGTTGCAGTCAACCTACAAGAGACTAAATGGTTGTCATGGTTACCCTCCAAACATCCAAATATCTTATTACTGCTTACTTTCAGTGTTCAAGAGGGTTTCTGTTCAGTGGATAACATTCATCAGAAGTAAGTATTCATTCATATGAGCTTCAAATCTTAAGTCAGTTTGAATTAGAATGCCTGAAACAATTTTTTTTGGCAAAGAAAACATAATGAAATAAAGGACAAATATAAAATTCTTGTGATCTGCTGATGTTTAACGCTGAAGGAGACTTTGAAAGGGCTCTTTGTGTTTTGCAGAGATTCTTGCGTTGAGCTAATCAAATGGATTAGAGGGGTCTGAAAACCATCCAATTTAAAACAACCATTCACACAAAATAAACAGCCTTCCCAGACCAGCAGTTCATGTCTGGTCTGGGCTGCTTTCAAATATTTTTACAGTAGCTTTTATTTGATAAAGAGAGAAACATGCAGTACTAGTGAATACGAGATTTTCTATACAGTAAGTGATCTAGATACATCAAGATTAAGGCCTTTTCACACCAAACACAAATCTTCGGGTGCAATTTCTTGTAGCCATTTATATTCTGAATGGAAACAATTGATTCCTATTAAGCCATCCACAGCTTGAAAAAATTTACATTTATCTTTAAAAATGTATTTACAGCAAGTGTGTTGTATGTTTTGTTTTCCACACCCGGCAATGAAATTAGTGATGGGAAGATTGGATCATTGTACTGACTTTGAATCTCACTTAGCAAAATGAACAAATCTTTATTCAAGATATTTCATTCATTAGTCACATGACAGGATATGCAGGAAACAGAATTGATACGCTTACCTCCCAACTTGGCCTCTTGATCTGAGTATTTTGTTTGTTTTTCACCTGATAACCGCATAGGCTCTACAGGAAACACATTCGATTAGTTCTCCTCCCAAATGGATTTCGGATCTGAGATAATTTGTCATGTGACTGCCACTAGTCTCCATACATTTTTCTATTTACAGTTTACAGTTCATTGTGTTGCAGTTGTTTGTATTGTGATAAATACATGAAGTGTGACAATAAATTAAATTTTTAAATCATAAGTATTGTTTTGATGAATTATTTTCAGATATTTAATGCAGACGTTTTACAAGATATTTTCTGCCAAGTGTAAAATTAAATTAAAATTGTCTTGATTATATGATTTTAAGGAGATAATTATAAGGAAATTCAAAAGGAAATTCTTTAATCTCACTTTATTTGGATCTACAGTTCACAATAAGGACATAAGAAGGACATAAATAATACAACAAATGTATACATTATGAGGAAAAAATTATTTCAGTTTATTCAAAATCAATTCAGATAGAAAAATTCACAAAGTTATGCATTACAAGTCGAGCTGTTAGTCAATAATTTTTTTTAATCATGATTAATCACATATTTTTTTGTAGTTAAACATGATTAATCATGAAAACAAAACAATATTTAGCAATATAAAGCTTTATTAATATTTTCCAAACACAGCATTCTACAATATAAAGACAATGCACTAAAATATCACCAATTAAAGTAACATTAAACGTTTCCAAAAGTGTGAGTTTGACTATTTGAAAGAACAAGTTGAACCATTGGTTGCATATTCATTGCAATGGTCATTAAATCTCTTCAACTCTCATCCTCCGCAATATTAATCTGCCGGTAGACTGTGGCTATCCACTTTCCTACAGCAATCGTGAAACTCCATTCATGATTTGCATCAAAGTGGCAACGCCAGCGTCATGCACCACTTTGAACACACCAGGAACAAACCCTGCAAACAAAAACATCTAATTCTCTGTTTTGGTGATAGTTAAGGTTTGATGTGCTTCTGTGTTAATTAATATGTACCTTACATAGGCTGAAAAGTCCCATCTGGGATTGTTTTGTACATCAAATAGCGCTAAGAGCTCTTTTCTCCATCTTTTTATCACTGACAGGGAAGCGCTCTCAGAGATTCTTTTATTTATTGAGATAACAACCTCCATTGCTCTATCACAGTCTGGGCTGTAGCTAGAGGGGTGAAAGGTGGTAATGGATATAGAGGACTGCACAACAAATTATAAACTGTATTTATTTAAAAGGAAAGTGTAACAGAGCTGGCAAGGACGAAGAGACGATGACGAAACATGATAAAAAGTAATCCTAATATAAAACACGAAATAAAACAAAACTTTAACAAAAACAATGAACATAAACTTGACTTAACTTGGCTATTAGTAGAGTGAAACAATAGTGTTACATTAACAATACTCGACACTGGCCAATGGCAACATGAGGGATTAAATACATGGACAAGGGGGAATATAAACCAACGATCAAACAGAAAACTAAACAAGATAACAGGACTTATAACCATAAACCAGTGACAAACTAGAACTAATAACAAAGTAATCAAACAATGAACCAATGAAAACAAGACACATGAACATGGAGGGAAACAGGATGATCACATGACAAGGAAACAGGAACAAAACATGGCATGGAACATGATCAAACTTTTCAAAATAAAGGAAATAAGCAAAACATGATCAAAAACACATCTAGATGTTACAGAAAGGGACCCAGAGCAATATAAAATCAGGGGGCCCAGATTACCTTGCTATGGCCCTGATCACATGAGAGATTATAACAGTCAACTAGCGTGTTAAGACAGATCTGCTCATAGAATGTCTATGGGACCTCTGCATTATGCTGTTTTATGCTAAGCTTGTAAGCTCAGCTTGGTAGAAGGGCTCTGGCACTGTGGTGTGTGTGTCAGTGTATTGATTCTGGGTGGACACATTACAAAGTTTCCACCCTTAACACCAGTGTTTATGCTGTATTAACAGTAAATTAGTTAATTGTGATCAAGAAAAATGTAAAGTAAACTTTTGTAATTAATCGCATACGTTAACAGGTTAATTCTGACAGCTCTAATTGCAAGTAATAAAGAAGCTAAAATTTGAGACCAGAAACACTACATGTAAATGTAAAGATAATAAAAAGGCAAAGATAAAACCTAACTAACCGCTTGTAATTAAGGTTTTAGTGTTTTAGTGTAAGATTAGTGTTTTATTGCAGTTGTAGCGTGATCTGTATAGTACTCAGTTATACAGTATGACACATCTTTTTCAAATGGACATTTACTGTAAGTTTCATCCTGGACTCTCTCCTCATCACTAGTGTCATGATCAAAGATGTGATCAAGAGCCTCACGTACAGTGAATTATTTGGTCACAAAGTGCATTTTGAGAGCCCTAAAATGCTTTATATAAGCCTGAGCTCAGCTAAATTTTCTGTATATTATTGAACAATGTTCTGGGGTGCTTTTCCAGTTTCATCTTTGGATAAATTAACTTGCTAGTCATGACTGTTTCCCAAAACCATAGTAACTATGTCAGACATCCATCGTTCATGCAGGAGGAAAAAATTATTTTTGCATTAAAAGGTGCCGTTTTCTCACATTCTTGGACGAGAACTTTATTTCTGACATGCTTGTACACAGCATGCAGAAAAAGAGATAGAGAGAACCTCATTTTCGAATCACTTTACATTCCAAAAGAAAATGAGAAAGAGCTTGTTAGTTGTCTGCACTTATATAGTGTTTTTTTTTAACCTTAGAGGTTACCAAAGCGCTTTAACCTGTGTCCCAATCACCCATGCGGCATGTGGAGTCGTGTATACCAACCCTGCGATTGGCAGACGACCCGTTCTATCACCTGAGCCACTGTCGCCCCATTAATAAAATGCATAATTCTCAATGGTGTGAAACTGACCCTCTGCTATAAGCATCGCTTCCTTTACTGTTGCTGGTGATGTCAAGCTTTCCTACCGGCATCTGTACTTCCGCATATAGAGTAAATTACACCAGGAATTCTTAAATAACACATTTTTAACAGCACATTTATATCTAGTACAGTAGTTGCCAATTAGGTTTCCAAAAAGGCTAAATGCAAAACAAGTGATGAAGGGGTTTGATTAAGAAAGCCTCACTTTTTGCTTGGATTAAAAAATGGAAAAAAATGATTTATTTATTCATAAAGATATTTCATTGAAATGGGCATAGCATTAGGCTACTTGGAGCATTGTTTTAAATCAGAAAGTAAGTTTAATGATTTTTTTCACATTTTTGCTTTTCATTAAAATGTGCTATATCGTCCAAAGACTTAAAAAATATCACTATATAATTTTGGATTATATCGCCCATCCTTTTTAGTTGGTTTCCATGAATAAAAAATATATACTTTATATACCATTACTGTGATATAAAATCACTCATACAAGTTTTGGTCATATCGCCCACCACAACCCACCATGGCACACTGTGAATAACACAATCGAGTAGCTCTCCTTACATTCTCAAACTACTACACTACTACAAACTACTATATATATATATATATATATATATATATATATGTATATATATGTCACATTCCCTGTTGTCTTTGGTTTGTGTACTTTTATGTAGGAATTCTTGTTAAGTTCCTGTTTCTTAGTCATGTGATGTCCTGTTTTTTCCCTCCATGTTCATGTGTCTGGTTTTCATTGGTTCATTGTTTGATTACTTTGTTATCAGTTCTAGTTTGTCATTGGTTTTAGTTCATTGCCTTGTTATCTTGTTTTGAGTTCTGTTTGTTCAATGGCTTATGTTTCCCCATGTCCATGTATTTAAGTCCTCATGTTTGCCTTGTCTCTTGTCTAGTATTGTTGATAGTTTGTAGTTAGTTTGTGTAGCAGAGCCCACAACGTTACTATAGATATAGAGTTTCATAATAGGGTTCTACAGATATGGGGTTTTTCCATGGTTTATTATTAAATTATTACCTTTGATCCCCCTGCAGTCCTGATTATGTGGCTTCATCCTGAAGTAATGGTGAGCAAATCTGTCCCAAGAGAGAGGCAGCCATTATCTTTACAGAAGTGAATGGGGGCTTTTTTGGTATAAATCAGGATCTAGGTCTCATATGTATCAAACCCGTTAACAGTTTCCTCTATAAAGGGATCTTTTCTATACTGGCTGTCTATGGTTACTTTTCCTGACTTTTAAAGGGTCAAAGTGTCTACTGGATTTTTGTTTCGAATTCTTCCAGTCCGTCTCCATCACACACATACAGTTCCCACAAAAAGTATGTGGACAACTCTGTATTCTGTAAATGATATATATAGTACAGTGTGTACATTAGGTAGCTCCTGAACAGCAGAGCTTTATTTTCCATTTATGATTGTCTCAAGAGCCCACATGTGCTTATCACTTCAGAACAGCTCAACGGGCCAATCGGGACAACAGTTGCAGGGTGTTTATGTTCATGTGGAGTTAAGCTTTGCGGAGTTGTTCTATACTCACAGATGATATTTACTCCCAGATTTCAGTGGTCAGTGTTATGTGTTCACACTGCTACTTCCCAAGAAACTTCAGTGTGGTCACGTTGAGAAGTTGTGAATAATGACGGCACATATACAACAGTGATCTTTCCAGTATTATATCACTCTGTTCTAAGACTCTTCTCAGTTGATCAAATTGTTTAATTCAAACCTAAGTTAAACTACTGTTAGGAATATTCTAGATCTTAGTCGCGATCACCGATTCCCCCGGTCCCGTGTTACTATGCCGTGCCCAGTCAAGTGCAGTCGTGAGTCTGAGTCTCTGTAGACTTCGCGCGAAGGAAGTAGAAAGAACATCACCACACAGTTAGTCCGTGTCCAATCTACTCAACTTTATTGTAGGAAGCATGTGGTTTATATATTCTTCATGAGACAGAAAACAGCCAATAATAAAGCAACAGCAATCTTATAATTAAGGGGGAGAACGGGCATCCTGAAAGAGGATGCTCAACCAAGGCCATATACGGAGGCCTTTAGACATTCAGTTACTTGTCCACGTGTGTACCCGCGAGGAGAAGTATGACCTATTCAACTTACAAAATTAGCATGCATTGTGAAGTGTGGAACATTATCTTCACACATACAGAGAAAAGGCGCTAAACATAGACACACTAATATACAGAGCAGACACACTAATATACAGAGCAGAACATCATGTTCATTTCATGTTTCTTACAACTACATAAATAAAGTTAATAAAAAGTAGCCTACATACCAGATTTCAGCAACAAAGGAAAATAAGACACACATCCAAGTTGAGTTTTGAAGAGTTTTTACAACTTGCCTAATGAATTGTGTTTCTGCTGCAGGAGGGTTAATAACCATCCATCCATCCATCGTCAACCGCTTATCCTGCGTACAGGGTCGCGGGGGGCTGGAGCCTATCCCAGCTAACATTGGGCGAAAGGCAGGGTACACCCTGGACAGGTCGCCAGTCCATCGCAGGGCCACACATATACAGACACACACTCACACTCACATTCACACCTAGGGCAATTTTTTTTGGAGACACCAATTAACCTAACCTGCATGTCGGGAGGAAGCCAGAGAACCCGGAGAGAACCCACGCAGACACGGGGAGAACATGCAAACTCCACACAGAATGGCCGGGGCAACCGGGGTTTGAACCCACGACCTTCTTGCTGTGAGGCGACAGTGCTAACCGCTGCACCACCGTGCCGCCGGTTAATAACCATATTGATAAAAAATTCTGATATGTTAATGAGATGATGTCATTTAAAGTGTAAATTATTTTTAAGTTGAATGGCCTCTTTTACTTACAAAACACTCAAATCGTTAAATACACTTAAAGGATTTTATTTAAACCAATACCACCTGGCATACAAATGTCATTTTATAAACATTCAGCATAAAAATTACAATTGCATGATGTTCTGGTGTGATTATTAAACCACAAAGGCTGATAAATAGATAGATTGCATGTGTTGCATGCTTCAAAGTGAATGTGTTCCAAAACGGCTGCTCATATTTTAGAGATAGTCCGCTCATACACGGAAAACACCATCATGTGCATTGCACGCTCTGTTTGTAGCATCACTTCATTAATTACATTTTAATTTAACCTTCCTAATCTATTCTGTTATTTTTGACCAAATCACTTTTTCTGATAAAAAAAAAAAAATGTTTCCTTTATCTGAGTAGTATAAGACTTTTCCTCCACTAGCCATCTGAGCACACACAATGTTTTTTTTTTTTTTTTTTTTTTTACTTGATTCGACAAGTCTAAGTGGTCATTGTTCTGAATTAGGATTTGATTTACTGGATCGGTGTGCACTGACTGCCACAGTGTTCCTAAGAGTCACTTGATTTTCCTTAAATTATCTCTCTGATGTTGACATATTAAGATGCATATGTAAAAAGGACATATGTAAGGTTTCTAGAACAATAGAGAATAGACAAGCATTGAAGTGTCATCATTTACACTAATTGAATGTAAATAACGACACCTTTACTGTTTGCGGTAAAAATGTACCGACTATAAGGGTGTGTTCACACTTGTAGTTTGGTTCTCTTGGTCCAGACCAATAAGGAATGAGGCCCTCCATACATTTCAAAAAAAATTATTTTATTAAATTCCTGTGGTGTAGTCAAGCGCACTTTCGGCATAATAAAGAGATGATTCAGGTGTCTGGATCACAGTATGCTCTAGCTCTACTGACCCAACATAGTGTGCCATATACAGAGGCCTACTGTGTCCTTTGCTATATAACGCTAAGAATCGCCCCAAGATCGGAATTGGGCGTCCAAAGCGCATTCAGCAGTGATTTTGTGGGTGCGCTTGTTTCCTGATCTGCATTATTCTTTTAGTTAATTGGGTGCAAAAACATTACATAAAGTGTGTGAAAATAACCACCGCTTTTACTGGGCACAATTTATTCTTAGTAACTACCCCTTATTCTTCAGCTATGTCTTATGTTGGTTTGTTTACAGGTAAAGACTTTCCAATGTGGCAGGGCGGAGGGCGGGGCCAGGTTGTGATTCTACACACTTTTTGTCTTTGGTTTAAGTTTATAATTAAAATATTAAAATATTATTTATATTGTCAAGCCAGTTCTCGCCTCCTTCTTTCCACTGTAATGCGTTACACTGATGCCGAAATCCGGTAAGGAGCCAAAGACAAAACACATACATGACGGACATAAACGATCTCCATAAACGATCTCTCTCTCCCGCACAATCCTCCGCAGTCGGCCTTTATCCCTCTCGGAGGCTTGATTAGCCTGATAAGGGACTGGGTGTGTAGAATCACGACCCGGCACTGCCCTCCGCCCTGCCACAGCCAGATTGAATGATTATTACTTAAAAAACTATTAAGTCAAGTCAAGTCAAGTCAATTTTATTTGTATAGCGCCTTTCACAACACACATCGTTTCAAAGCAGCTTTACAGAAGTTCAGCATTAACAGACGATAAAAATGTAATGTCTATAAAGTCGATAAATCATCATCCTTGTGCAGGGCTCCAAACTGCGACTAAAAATGGTCGCATTTGTGACCAAATAAATTTATTTGTGAGTGTAATTTCTGTCAAGGTCGCCATTGGCGACAGTAAAAGTTTACTCCCTTTTGATTTTAAAATTTGCATTACATTTCCCAAGATACATAACAAAAGTTTATATCAAAGAAATAGCGGGGAAAACAGAGTTCATTGCAGGAACTAACAATTTCAAAAAAGAGACTGTTAGAAAACACGGTGACAGTAACAAGCATAAAAATGCACGTGATCACATAATTGCGAAGAATGCTCCACAGACTACACTGTTAGCAAGCTGCGGGACGAAAAGGAATGGATGGAGTTAAAAAAATTTAAAATATTTGGCGCCTGTTTTTCCCCCTGTAGGAGCCATTGGCTCCTTAATTGATTTTTTGTTTTTTTTTTTTGTTTGGAGCCCTGTTGTGGAATTAGATAAGATATGATTCTTTATCGTGTTTAAAAATAATTAAATAATAATTGTATTAATAACCCCAGTGAGCAAGCCGAAGGCGACTGTGGCAAGGAACACAAAACTCCAAAAGATGATTGTTAATGGAGAAAAATAACCTTGGGAGAAACCAGACTCACTGTGGGGGCCAGTTCCCCTCTGGCTAACATCATGAATAATGTAAATAAGAATTATTTATAGTCAAAAAACATGATTTAAAAAATTATTAAACTTATTAAGTGCTAAGGGTCAGTATTTAGACAGTGAATGTGTTTGAACTGCAAGATTAGTGACCAGTGTCTTTGAAGTCCATCCTTGATTAAATTCCAGAAGTTCACTTAGATGCAATTGTCCTTGTTTGGCTGATGAAGGCTTTTGTTGGCAATAATTAGTCTATGTATCCCATTTTAAGATCCTTGTCCATGGTGATGGGGCATCTGAAGTCTCCGTGAGAGGCTGGATACAAACTGGAGCTGACGAACGCTATTTACCTCGGGACTGGCGTCCCGAGATAACAGCAGAAAAGCAGATGGGAAATAATTAGCATAGCTGATGTTCATAATATTAATGCATTATAACTGATTCAGCAGTAGTATAAAAAGTTTGCATTATGTGAATGCTTGGTTAAAGAGATGTGTCTTTAATCTAGTTTTAAACTGGGACAGCGAGTCTGAGCCTCGAACAATATTGGGAAGGCTATTCCAGAGTTTAGGAGCTAAATGTGAGAACGCCCTCCCTCCATTAGTGGACTTAGATATCCTAGGTATGACCAGAAGCCTCGAATTTAGTGATCTTAAAGAGCGCGATGGATTGTATGGCGATAGAAGATCCGTTAAATACACCGGAGATAAACCATTTAGGGCTTTATAGGTCAGTAGTAATACTTTGTAATTGATACGGAACTTAATTGGTAGCCAGTGTAGAGATGATAAAATCGGTGTTATGTGATCATATTTTCTTGACCTAGTAAGAACTCTAGCGGCTGCATTTTGGACTAACTGTAGCTTGTTTGTTGAGGATGCAGGGCAACCAGCTAATAAAGCATTACAGTAATCTAGTCTCGAGGTCATGAATGCATGAACTAACTTTTCTGCATCAGAAACAGATAGCATGTTACGTAGCTTAGCAATGTTTCCAAGGTGGAAAAAGGCTGTTCTCGTAACAGATGAAATATGATTTTCGAAAGTCAAGTTGCGGTCTAGTATAACACCCAGGTCTTTTACTGTAGTGGATAATGTAACAGGACATCCTTCTAAATTAAAGTTGTATTGTAAGGGATTTTGTGGGTAGTTTTTTGGACCAATAAGTAATACCTCCGTTTTATCGGAATTTAATAACAGGAAATTACGCGTCATCCAACATTTTATATCTTTAAGACACTCTGTCAAGTTAGATAAGTTAATGTTTTCATCTGGTCGTGATGAGATATATAATTGAGTGTCATCAGCATAACAGTGGAAATTAATTCCATGTTTTCTTATAATTTTACCAAGTGGTAGCATATATATTGAGAATAATAGAGGGCCTAACACAGATCCTTGTGGCACTCCATAGTCTACTGACGTTATTTTTGATTTTTCCCCATTTAAACAGACAAAATGGTAACGGTCTGATAAGTACGATCTAAACCAGCTTAATGCCTGTCCCTGAACACCAGTGTAGTTTTGTAGTCGATCCAAGAGTATTTTATGATCTATAGTGTCGAACGCAGCGCTAAGATCGAGTAGAACTAATATTGAGATGCAGCCTTGGTCAGAAGCTAAAAGTAAATCATTTGTAATTTTAACTAGCGCAGTTTCTGTGCTATGATGCGGTCTGAATCCTGACTGAAATTTTTCATAGATATCATTTTCTTGCAAGAAAGAGCACAATTGAGCGGACACAACTTTTTCTAATATTTTAGACATAAATGGAAGATTTGAGATGGGTCTGTAATTTGCTAGGTTATTTGGATCTAATTGTGGTTTCTTAATGAGAGGTTTTATAACTGCCAGCTTAAATATTCTTGGAACATGACCTAAAAATAAAGACGAGTTAATAATATTGAGAAGAGGCTCTTCCACTACATGTAACACATCTTTCAGTAGTTTAGTGGGTATTGGATCTAGTAAACATGTTGTTGGTTTAGATGCAATGATAAGTTTATTTAGCTCTTCCTGTCCTATAGTTGTAAAGCGGTGTAGTTGTTCTTGAGGGGCGATAATTGAGGCTGAATCATAAGACACCATTAAAGATTGTACATTAACAATTGTGTTTACAATTGTGTTTCTGATGTTTTCTATTTTCTCAGTGAAGAAATTCATAAAATCATTACTACTAAACTGTAAAGGAATATTTTGCTCAGGTGATCTCTGTTTATTTGTTAGTCTAGCCACGGTGTTAAATAAGAACCTTGGATTATTTTGGTTATTTTCTATTAGTTTGCGGAGGTGCTCAGCCCTGGCTGTTTTTAGAGCCTTTTTGTAACGTGACATACTGTCTTTCCATGCGATTCTAAAGACCTCTAAATTAGTTTGTTTCCATTTACGCTCCAAGTTACGAGTTTCTCTCTTGATAGCATGCGTAGCACTGTTGTACCATGGTGCTCTAGTTTTTTCTCTAAACTTTTTTAATCTAATTGGTGCAACAATATCTAATGTACCAGAGAAAATGGTGCTCAAACTGCTAGTCATTTCCTCTAGTTCATCTGTTTGTTTGGGTTCACTGAGCAGCTGAGATAGATCAGGTAAGCTATTTGTGAATCTATCTATTGTGGTTGGAAGGATTGTTCTGCTTGGTCGATAACGTGGCGCAATATGACAGATTTCAGTGGTACGTAGTATGCAAGTTACCATGTAATGATCAGTGACATCATCATTTTGCGGTATAATATCTATATCGGTTGGATTGGTTCCATAAGATATAATTAAATCTAGCGTATGATTTAGGCGATGAGTGGGACCACTGACGTTTTGCGTGACCCCGAAGGAGTTTAACAAATCTGTAAACGCAGCCCCTAACGCATCATTTGTGTTATCTACGTGTATGTTAAAATCTCCAACAATTATTGCTTTATCAACATTGACCAATAGATCTGATAGAAAGTCTGCAAACTCTTTTAGGAAAACAGTGTAAGGCCCTGGAGGTCTATATACGGTAGCCAAGGCTAGAGATAATAGGGATTTTTTTTTTTTTATTACACTTCCATAAAGAATACATGTAGATTAATTTTCCCCAAAATGAAAATCTAATTGTTTACTCATCCTCATATTGTTTCAAAGCCATATGCTGTTCATTTTAGTTTTCAAGAATCTTCATGCAGCTCTTTTCCATACAACGTTTCATTGTGACCACAGCTTTCATGCTCCATAAAGAACCATAGACGCATCATAAAAGTGATCCATATGACTTATATTTCAAGTCTTATGAAGCCATATGATAACTTTGTGTGAGAAATAGACAGAAATGTAAGTTTATACTTTGTGTTTTTGTCCTTTTTGGAGCTTGACAGATGTAGTCACTATGATATGTCCTTGTATGGAAAAGAGCTGTATAAAGATTCATTAAAAATTCGCATTCATTAAGGCGAGTAATTAATGACAGGAATTTTTATTTTTTATTGAACTACTTTATCCCTTCAAGCAAATCTGTAGACCAAGCTGAACATGTTTAAACCATAGAAACCTAGGCACAATCCTTCCAATGGCTTTGCTCTTGTGTCTATTCATTGCATGCTGCCCTCTGGTGCAGACCTCCAACTAATTGCCTAAGTTTCTAGTGAAGGGGGAAGAGATTTGAGGGTCTTTAATCTGGAAAATGTGCCTCATTCCCACCAGATGGTTTTAATGACTGCGGCAGAAGCCGATCCAATAACCCAGTGAATGGAGTTGGCGTCTCTGGGCCTGCCTTATTCCGCTGGGCCTCTATGATGGCATCCTGCTTTCCGCTTGGAAGAATAAAACTTAACTTGGAGCACAAGGCTAAGTCAACTCCTGCTATAACTTCTGCATGTCCCACAAGTGCAAGTGTCAAGCTGTGATGTACATCAATGCCCCAGAGGTCCACAGCTGAGGTCGTACTGGAGCCATGCTAACACTTACAATAAGATTCACGTGATCAAGTAGGGTTAATTTCACTGACACTAATGTGACTTCCGATGTAGACTACATGCAGTAATATATGTGGTACACTTCTTCCTCCTCTGCAGCTTTATGATTTTATAACATGGACAGCATGCTGCTTTTCTGCAGACATTCAGTGCGATAAATCTTGCAACAAATTTCCTGCCAACATGAAATGAAGTTCAGAGAATTTCTAAAACAATTTGAGTTCTTATTAATGCTTTAGAAGGGTTTTTTTTGTGGACACTTTTAAAGGAATAGTTTTAATATCCATAGTAAAATGAAAACTTGAAAACTTTTTTTTGCAGCACTTTTCCATAGAATCCCAGTTTGTAGAGAAATTCAGTGCTGTAAAAAGCTCCATTTACATCTTGCATTAACATAACTTCCCTATCTGTCACTCACTCAATGTTGTGTCAATGTAGTGACACTAGGGGTCACTCTTGAGAGCCCGGAAATACCTCTGATCTTTGATAAAAGATGAATGGGAATTGGCGAATGGTATTTACATGCCCCTCATCTGGCATACAGGTATAAAAGGAGGGAATGTGCATACCGCTCATTAGATTTTCTCTTCGGAGTCGAACAGTCGATGGTTCAAGCTGTGAAGCAAGCGATTTCCATCCCTCACCTCTGCTGGTATCATTACGGCGCATTACAGTGGTTTTCTCCCCTCTCTGCACTGGCGCACTGCAGAGATCGCCCCTGGGCACTTCAGCAGATCTAAAAAAGAGAGTACATTCCAAAAGAGCAGTTCCCCATCTGTCGTTCACTTCGACGTTGTGTCGAAGAAGCGACACTAGGGGTCTCTCTTGAGCGCCAAATATACCTCTGATCTATGAAAAAAGGCCAATGAGAAGTTGGCAGACATAATTTGCATGTCCCGCCCCTGGACATATGGGTATAAAGGCGGGGAAATATGTCTGTTCAATCAGAAATTTTCTTCAGAGCGGATGGTCGTGTATGCAGCGAGCTGCAAGTCACACACCTGTTCCTCTTCCTCTGAGTGATCTGCTGTTGGATCTACGGCACACTTCAGCGGCTTTCTCCTTCTCTGCACGGAAGTGCAGTTTGCCCCTGGGCACTTCGACAGCGCAACTAAAGAGTTGTTATTAAAAGAGTCTCTAAAATAGTTTTTTCCTCTATAAGAGCAATACACAGCGTCATTGATCGTCCTTTTCAGGACGCGTCTTTTTAAAGATGCCTTTACGCCCCTGTGTAGTTTCTGGATGCGATGAGTACTCTCTGCTTCAGACGGCCACAGGCGCTGTCTCGTGTGTTTGGGCTGCAATCACACCGAGGCAGCGTTTGTGGATGGTTCATGTTCTCACTGCAAGAACATGACCATGGCAACGTTGCGGTCATGGCTTCAACTGAAGGAACGCCACTCCAGCCGCCCCCTGCATCGTTCCTTCTTCCCACGGGATTGAGGATGATACGGCTGGCAATGGAGGCGATTTAGGAATGGCAGCGGGCGCGGCTTCGCAGAGTACGTCCCTGCTTCCATCCGGGCTCGAGGCAACAGCGGCTCCCCTCACAGCCAGCCTGTCTATCCTCTAGAGCCCCTCGAGCTGGAGGAGGGCACCGCTACACCGGAGAGCGGTCCAACATCTGACGCGGACGACTTGTCTGGGCTGCCGCCTTCGGGCCAGCACGCCCAGCCTGAGGCTGACACCCAGAAGTCCGATATGCTTGCCCGGGCCGCCACCAGCGTGGGCTTGGACTGGAACCCTCCGTCCTCCCCACAGCCCTCGCGGCTATATGATTGGTTCCTTGGGTCTGTGCGACGCTCAATTTGACAACACGCTTCGGCATGTCCCTTTCCCCTCACGTCTTTACGAAGGTCGCAGAGGCAGCCCTTTGCCTGTTCCGAGAAGCCGGCATACGCATACTCAACTACCTCGACGACTGGTTCATCCTGGCCCACTCCTGAGAGTTATATGCGCCATTTAGGGCTTCAGGTCAACTGGGAAAAGAGCAAGCTCACCCGTTTCAGAGCATCTCTTTTCTCGGCATAGAGTTAGACTCAGTCTCAATGTCAGCGTGCCTCACCAATGAGCCTGCGCAGTCAGCGCTGGAATGCCTTGTCGCCTTCAGGCCAGCACTGCGGTTCCCTTAAAACTTTTCCAGAGGCTCCTGGGGCATATGGCATCCTCCGCGGTGGTCACGCCGCTGGGGTTGATGCATATGAGACCTCTTCAGTGCTCCAGACTCGAGTCCCGAGACGAGCATGGCACCGCAGCATGCACCGTGCGATGGTCACCCCCACCTGCTGCCAAACATTCAAATCCTGGACAGACCTCTGCTTTCTGTGGGCAGGAGTCACCTGGCAGCAGGTGTCCCAACATGTCTTGTTCACGACCGACGCCTCCAAATTGGGTTGTATGGCGCCGTGTGCAATGGGCACGCAGCCACGGGCCCCCAACTGCCTAGAGTTGTTTGCTGTATTCTTTGCCCTGCGGAGGTTTCTCCCACTAGTTCAGGGCAAACATGTCTTGATTAGATCAGACAGCACCACCACGTTGGTGTACATAAATCGCCAAGGCAGCGTACGCTCCCGCCACGTGTCACAACTCACCCATTGTCTCCTCCTTTGGAGCCAGCAGTGACTCACATCCCCGGCAACCTCAATATGATGGTGGATGCGCTATCACGACAATGCTTGCCCAGTGGAGAGTGAAGGCTTCACCCCAGTCAGTCCAGCTAATTTGGGAACAGTTCGGCCTGTTCGCCTCCCAGGAGACCTCCCACTGCCCGCTCTGGTATGCCCAAACAGAGTCTCCCTTTGGGGCAGATGCACTGGCACACAGCTGGCTCATGGGGCTGCGCAAGTACGCATTTCCCCCAGTGAGCCTTCTTGCACAAGTGCTGTGCAAGGTCAGGGAGGACGAGGAACAAGTCACTCTAGTGGCTCCCCATTGGCCCACCCGGGCTGGGTTCTCGGATCTCGTACTCCTCGCGTCAGCCCCTACCTTGCAAATTCCCCTGAAGAAGGACCTTCTTTCTCAGGGACGGGGCACGCTCTGGCATCCGCACTCAGACCTCTGGAGCCTCCATGTCTGGCCCCTGGATGGGACGTGGAAGATCTAGGTGATCTACCACCTGCTATCGTAGACACGATCAACCAAGCCAGAGTCCAATCTACCAGGCAACTTTACACTAAAGTGGCGCTTGTTAGCGAGTTGGTGTTCTTCTCGGGGCAAAGACCCATAAAGGTGCACAGTCAGGTCAGTGTTCTCATTTCTGCAGGAGAGGTTGGAAGGGAGGCTGTCCCCGTCCACCTTGAAGGTGTATGTAGCTGCTATTGCAGCCCACCATGATGCTGTAGACAGCAAGTCTTTGGGTAAGCATAACTTCATTATCAGGTTCCTAAGAGACGACCGGAGGTTGAATCCATCCCGCCCAAGCCTGTTCCCCTCCTGGGATCTCTCAGTGGTCCTCTCAGGCCTTCAGACACACCCCTTCGAGCCGCTAGAATCAGTTGGACTCAGGACCCTCTCTCTAAAGAAGGCCCTGTTGATCGCGATCACCTCCATCAAGAGGGTCGGGGACCTGCAAGTGTTCTCTGTCAGTTCGGTCACACACATGTAATCCTAAAACCACGGCCGGGCTACGAGCCCAAATTTCATACCACGCCCTTCAGAGACTAGGTAGTGAACCTGCAAGTGCTGCCCCGGGACACCTCCTTAGCAGACATATGCAGACCAGCAGGTTGGGCAACACCTAATACCTTTGCGAGATTCTACAATCTCAGGGTAGAGTCAGTTTTGTCCCGTGTTTTCTCAGGTCCGGGCCAGTAGAACTTGGTACTAGCGCCTTTTCCCTCAGATGAGGTAATACCGTGCGCTTTTTCTCCCAGGAGATCCCACTCACTCGGCTCCCTGGATGACTCTTAGCCCTCTGGGTCCGCAATTCGGCGGAGGAATTCGCAGACTCAGTCCACTGCATGTACTCAAATCTCCCTGTACTGGAATAGGTACTCCACAGGTCAGGGCTCCTATGTGGACTTCCTCCCTGTGTGTATTTTCCACGGTACAGTCCCCTTACAAGCGGACCCGCGTCTCCTTTGGGCGGTTCCCGCTGCCCCCTGGTCGCCGTGTCTGTAGCAACTCCTCCCTCTGAAGAGGAGGGATCTATCACTGCGCCACTTCCCACATGTGACCTAAAAGCCCATGTGGTGTATTCACCACTCTTACCTCCTCCTCTCTGGGCAGGTGTGGTCTGTGAAGGGGCTTTTCTCCCTGAAAGAATAGGAAACTGGGTAAGACCCCCTTCCCCGGTGCATGTAAGGGCCCCAGCCATTGAGTCTATGCAAGAAACGAGCCCCGGCTAGGCTCGGCCCATTCCCAGGTTGGCAAGCATTGCCTTGTTCCCTTGTCTAGGGTAACTATACGGATTCTGACGACTTTGTGGGGCATTGGGGAAGGGTACATGCAGTCTGATACAGCTGGTCGTCTTGGCACGTCAAGTACCTGCCCGCTCTTGTGTCAGCAGTACACGTACACGGCTCAGTGCATGGCGTGATTTAAATTGGACCCCTAGCGTTGCTTCTTCGACACAACGTCTAAGTGAGCGACAGATGGGGAACATCTAGGTTACGGATGTAACTTCCATTCCCTGATGGAGGGAACGAGATGTTGTGTCCTCCCGGCCACGTAGCTGAGCCTAGCCACTGTTGTGGCCGGCCCACTTCTGGCTCCTCAGAAAAATCCTGAATGAACAGACGTATTTCCCCGCCTTTATACCCGTATGTCCGGGGGTGGGGTATGCAAATACTGTCTGTCAACGACTCATTGGCCTTTTTTCATAGATCAGAGGTATATTCGGCACTCAAGAGAGACCCCTAGTGTCGCTTCTACGACACAACATCTCGTTCCCTCTATCAGGGAACGGATGTTACATCCATAACCTAGACATTTTCCCTCACAAAAAGAGAATATATTCCTAAAAGAGCGGCACACATCGGAACGTATTTTTAAAGATGCGTCTTTTTAAAGATGCCCTTCCAGTTGTGTGTTATTCCTGGTTGAGGTTGATACCTCTTGCCCTTCTGACAGCCACAATCGCTGTCTTTTGTGCCTGGGTGCTGCCCACGATGAGACATCTTTCATGAATGCGTCATGTCCTCATTGTGAGGCAATGACCATGGCAACGTTGCGGTCATGGCTCGGTTTCGTAAGAAAGCAAGCCACCCTAGCGGCTCCCTCCCTCGGTCCTTCTACCTACGGGTATGAAGCCAGTGCAGTGAGCACTGGGGGTGATTCGGGGACCTCTAAGGGACCACCTCTGCCGGTTATATCCCCGCAGACCTCCCATTCTCTGGCACGCTCGTTTACCCCAGTGTAGCATATTTTGCTGTTTCAGTGAAATTTTGCTAACTGGTTAGTTTGGCGGTGTTGTGTAATGCTATTAGCAAGGTTGCGCATGCGCTGTAGTTGCCCCAGAAGATTCTCTTTAGGACTTCCCATGAACTTTCTTTGCCATAGCATCCATTTGATTGTTGATCTGGCTCAACTCTAATGACAACAGTTTCATCGATGCCTATGCCTATGCACATTCCACAGTGCACAAACAAACGGTAATCAGTTAAAGTGCCCAGATTCTCACACCAATATACGTAGATAATTTGGTATGATAAATGTTCACTGCATGGTTAGTGTTGTGTACATTACCATTATTTGTAAGGGAAACAGTAACAGTGTGTGAGCTAGGAATTCAATTAAATGGTTCTTATTTCTACATTACTATGTAAGGAAATTTATAATGGAAGCAGACACATTTGACAACCGTTATAATTTACATAAATGACAAATAACTAGATTATTTGGCTGAATAAATTCTCCACCATTAAAATCGTTCAGCTCATAATTTCTACTGTAGGGAATTAGCTTTAATAAGAGAAGTATGATTGATTCTCTTATTGGAGTAATATTATTCTCATGGCTTATTGACAATAATATTACACATATAGGTATAGATTTGAAGCAAAATCTTTTAGAAACATAGATGAGATTATTTATCAAAATATACCACAGTCAACATATCATTAAATGGGAAACTTGAATAATTAATCATAACTCATTATAATTAATTATGGTAAATGGTCTGCACTTATATTGCACCATCAACCATAGCAGTATTCAAAGCGCTTTACACTGCGTGTCATTCACCCATTCACACACACATATTCACACACCAATGATGGAGAGCTGCCATGCAAGGCGCTAGCCTGACATTGGGAGCAACTTGGGGTTCAGTGTCTTGCCAAGGACACTTCGGCACGTGGAGTCATATGGGCTGGGAATTGAACCCCCAACCCTGCAAATAGTGGCCGACCCTGAGCCACAGTTGCCCCTATTATGAATTGTGAACATTTGGATCGGTTAACAGAATCAACTTGAGGTAGCTGAATTAACATTAAAAATCAATTTATCTGTTCGTCCAGTGAACACTAAGTATTGGTTGTATATCAATTCTCAGAAAGTATATTTTTCGTGGCCACACAAAAATAACTCTTTCTTAGCATGGAGATGAGATCGAATCGTTAAAGTTACATTGATTTACAAGCAGACCAGAATCAACTTGCAAGAATGTACACAAAAGTTTATTTAACTAAAACACGAACACATAACTAATCTAAACAAAATCATACACATGAAATCACTCATACATGGGAAAGGGAAAAGTGAAAATAAAATGAAACCGTAACAGAATAGGGGAAATGCAGTATGAAAAGAGTAATTTTGACCATCAGAGAGAACCATCCGTTTCTTTATTTAAAAGCACCTTTGTTACAAAGGGGTTTTCATCTTATACTAAACTATGTTCAGTTAGTTACTGGTACGATACTTGCAATTGCCTTGGCTGTTGAGAGAGCCTGGATGCAGTCGCAGGAGAGCATCTGGATGGTTCATCGAGTCGATGGTGTTCAAGTTGCAGTCAGTTTCTTATGTATTGAATGAAGAAATTAGGATGAACTCTGGTGTTCATTGCCTCTATGGTCCGGGTAGTTGCACATGGCTTGAGGTGTTGAGGTCTGCCAGCCTGCAACCTCATGGTCAGCATGTCCATGCAGAGGGTCAGGGGAAAAATCCAGGGGAAGAGAGCGAGAGAGAGGGGGGTCCCTCCTCTCGAGTCTGGCTTGACCAATGAGAAAGGTGCAATTTCCAAGTAGGAAATGTTCCTTTGTTTGTAATCTGACTCATTTGCATGATTGTGGTTAGTTTAAGCCCTTTTATGCTCTGATAAATATAGCAAGCATACAATGCATGCTATCAGAATTTATATATATATATATATATATATATATATATATATATATATATATATATATATATATATACCATTGTACAGGATGTCACACAAGGATTCAATTGCTAGGAAGCATGATATTAAATAATTTTACATTAGCTGGTAGTCCTGTCATAATTCATACATAAAACTGTATACAGTACAAAAACACTTTACAAAACAGTAATGAACCTATAATCCCATGATCCTAATGTCCTGGGGATATACATGTGAAATTATGGACAGTTTGTCTATAATTTAATGGAGAAAGGTCTGTTGTTCTGGGATTTGTGTCCATTTCCTATGGAGAACAGGAGTGAACCACGCTTTCTGCATTCCTTTGCTCATAATGATCAGTGGGGGATCAGACATAACAGAGTCAGCTTGGGCCTACTTGGACCTTTGCTTGTTACAGTCTTTGTAACATTGGCTTATTCATTAAATAATGAATAATTGTGTGTCTGATTGGTCCAGATGCTACATATCCCCTCTGTCGAACGTTGTTGTCCTATAGACAACAGCGAGGGATGTCAAAGGTGCAGGACGATGAGACATACATCCTTCACCCAAGGCTGGAAGGCCGTGGTGGGATCCCTTATTGTTTGTGCCATGGCAGATGGTGTAGACAGTAGCAAGGTTCAGGTCCCTTGGCTTATGCAGCAGGTGTCAAGGCAACAGGTGCCTTGGCAGTGTCACTTGTCATCCTAAAGTCAGTTTGTTTGGGACAGGTGTTTGTTTGTGGTTGCAGAAGGTGGTTATGGGAGTTGTGTAGTATAAAGAGAGTTCCGGACTGACCTAGTAATGGTGGTAAGAGGGCTCCAGGTGGTTGTTCATCCTCGGTTCTCCACCAAGTCACCAGGCATCTGAAGTCTGCAGTGACACTCTGCTCTGGCGGTGGTGCTGGTTTGAGCTTGCCCAAGTTGTGTTGGGCATGGAGAGTTCTGTTCAAGGAGCTCATTTGCTGGTGTCAACAGCTCATTTAACACAGAAGTAGGCGTGTCCTGCTGTCTCCCTTCAGCCACCATTTGGTACCTGTGTGAAGGGTGTGTATGAGGATGCTGTGGTAGACGGCTGTGGGACATCCAGTGGGGTTTGCAGGTTGAGGGTGTTATTTACCCTGGCTCTTCCCATCAGTTGGTTTGGTACCTCGGTCTGTTGCCATGGTGATGGTTCTGCCCTCTGCCGGTTAGGAGCTTTTTGTTGAAGGGTCTTGCATTGTGGCAATGCGGGGTGCCTTCTGGTGCCAGCTTTGGATTCTGAGTTTTGCAGTTCAGAATCACTGGTGTCTTAAAACCCATTTGAGGAGGTCTTGTGTTTGTTAAAGGCCTTCTGTGTCAGGTCACGCAGTTGTTGGATAGGCATTTTGTGGGGGCAGGCCCTAATGCCTAAATGGTGACTTACAATAGGATGGAGGTTTTGGAGGAAAAGGCTCTTGAAGATGGTTTCCTCCTCCATCCCATTTAGTATGTGAGCTCCAAAGTAAGCTTGTCTGAGCCTGTGGTAATAGACATAGGGAATTTCATGCCGGCCCTGTTTGGTGTCTAGGGCAGTGCTCATTCTGTTTTCAGACTCTTGGTCTGAGAATTCCTCAATGATGGCTTGTTTCAGCTGCTGGTATTCTGATTGAATGTTTCCTGGCTGCCGAGCCAGAAAGCATTGCAACTCTGGGTTGGAGAGTGTATCTGTGTGGTTCACACTGGCCAAAGACTGCAGGTGAAAGTCAATGTCTCGCAGGTAAGCGTGGACATCGTGGTCTCCTGCGAGATCTGGTGAGAATGTTTGGATGTTTCTAGCCATTCGTTTGAGGTCTTTGAGCATCACTAAACGTGTCGTTTCAGGGTTTGTCTGAATTCATCCTTTTCCTTCAGAGGCTGCAGAGGCTTTCAGGAAACTGGCTGGTGTAGTGTTAATCAGAGGGTTATGGCTCCTCCCCCCTTTGTGCCTGTGTGCAGGACTGGGGGAGTTTGTACTGCTGACGTGAAGTTCAGCAGGGTACAGTTTCTTTGTGGGGTCCATTTGCAGATGGTAGGACTGTTTCAGTACTTTTGTACCATGTTAAGCTTCTCTTTGATGTTGCAGAATTGTTGAGTCAGGGTTTGGACTTTTTTTACCTCCTGTCTCAGCACTGTGAGTGCGTAAACCAAGGAGAAGATGGTTCTGGTCAGCTCTTTGCGGCTGGGTGTCAGGTGTCAACTTGTGTTGCTGTCTCGCTGTTCTTTTCTCTGCTGTTGCAGGTCGTTCTAGGCTGAAGGATGTCCATCACACTGCTCTGCCGGGTCTCCAGTGGGTCCTGGTGGGTAGCAGGGTTGGATGTCTGAGGCATGCTGGCACACTTGTGGGAACACGAGAGAGAAATGGCGAAGGCAAATGCAAGTTCATACAGAGATGCTAAGCTATCTGTGTGGGGGGAAAGGTTATTTGGGCCATGTAAGGTGTGGATAGCTGATTTGGGGCAGCTAGTAAGGTAGGGTGCTAAAAATGTATGTTGGTGAACACAAATAAAAGGTTGGAGTATCTTGGTTGACGGGATGTAAGCGGGCTGAGCTAATGACTGGGCTACATGTGTCGTCAAACTATTACTCTAAACTGATGGTTGTCACCATTTGGTCACAATGAGGGTAACAAATAAAACTGAAATAAAACAATAAGATTAAATCAGAAAGAGAAAGGGAAAAAGGAGGGTTTTTCCTTATTTAGTTTAGGCTAGGAGATATGGCTAAGCAGGTGTCACTGGTTTGAGTGATGCTGCAGTAGACTCATAAATCCTAGAGGGGCTTTTAGTTAAGCTACCCTCAAGGTCAATAAATAGAAACAATAGGAAATGTTTATTGTTCTCTCTGGAAACAACAGTTGCTGTAATCCTATACCAAGAGGGAAGATGGTGATGGTAAAATAACTAAAATAAGGTAAAAAATAAAATGTCCTTATACCTCTGGGAAGCTAAAAGGAAAGGTAAATAAATTGATTTAATACAAATTCAAATTGAACAAAAATTTAATTTAGCTGAATGGGGATATTCAGACTAAAACAAAGGTGAATAAATGAAATAAAACAAAATAGCGGAGGAATAAAATAAAACAAAAATTAACCCAATGGGGAGGGGCCGACCTAACTGATAGAGAAGCAGATGAGAGCTCAAATAGAGGGTAAAACCAAGAGTGAGGAGGGGCGGAGAGAGAGAGGGGAGTGGTTTAACACATTACACTCACACCGTATCTAAGTGTTTGTAGGAAGGCATTTTTAAGCTATATTTCTATCTGATTTGATCAGAAACGAGTCTGCATGTATAAAATGTTAATAAAACTTATGGGACAAACACACAAGATTGATTACTGGGTTGCTTGCAAACAATGTTTAAAACGATGGCATTTTCAACAAGGCACAAATCACAGCCGTCAAGTCTAGCTCGTAGCTCAACGTGGTGCTTGTGATCTCAATGCATTCAAGTTGAATCTTTAATGCACAAATAAACATGCAGTTTGCATCATGGTATTATCACTCTAGTTACAGAGCAAATAGTTTTAAGGAATGGCGCTTATACTTTCAAACTCGTTCGGAGTGAGATTAATCTATATTTACGTGGCAGGTTAACTGCGGCTGTATAAATAACAACGTAATTTGATCAGAACAGATATTGTGTCAGTTTTTGGATATGCAACAGGGTCTTTCACTGAAGTTAAATCAGATTTACTGCAAATCTTTAGCGATCAAACATTTACACTCCCATTCAAAATTACACTCGGAAACACAAATTACACAAGTTATTTTTAATGGGCCCAGAGCCTTGGCCCGCCCCTGCGGCCCCGCCCGACATTGAGCCCCCCACAGGAAGCAGATGCCACCCGTCTCACGGCCGCTAGAAAGAAGACCTCAATGCGCTGGGTTGGTACTCCAACTCGTACGGCTTCGACGGGCTATGGGGACGAAGCAATCCCACAACACCCCCCACCCCCCTCTCGGCTGATCTAGTCAGGTAAGTACTTTGATGTCTCTCGACTCCCTGGCTCCACCCCGCTGCGAGGCCCCACCCACCAGTACGTCAGATGAAATCATTCCCCTTGGTCCTCCTCGCCCGGAGTCTGGATGTGTGACTCACGCTTTCCAAACCGTCGCAATGGCTGACCCGGACTATCCGACTCGGCTATGCAATTCAATTCGCCAGACGCCCAACCAGGTTTGCCGCTGTCTACTTCACCACGGTGAACACCGAGAACGCCGCCACCTTGCTCGCACAAATCTACGGAAGCACGTGATAGAGCCTGTCCCTCCAGCCGAAATGAAGAAGGGGTTCTACAGCCCCTACTTCATTGTACGAAAAAAGGCGGTGGGTTGCGGCCAATGGTGGACCTGCGAGTTCTGAACCGGGCCTGTTTATCGTTATATTCATCGTCCATTGTTATATCCTTTGTCATTTTACTGCGTTTCAGGTTTTTCCACTTTTCTACTGTTTCATCTGCGTGTATTTTACCTGTTGCTGCTGGCACCTAGCTAGAGTCTGTGTTTGTAGCCTGCTAGTTTTTTAGCATCACTTATATATCTGTTTTCAGCCTTTAATCCTTAACATCTGCCATTTTATAGCGCACATCGGGTTTTCCCTCATATTACTCTCTTATCGCGATTAAACTGCGTGCATTTGTTCAGCGCGCACCTGTTTTTTCTCCTATACGGTACACAGAATATTGCTTTAATCTCAAAGCACTGCTTATCAAGAACAACCAACAACAACAAACAATTGCGTGAGGGATTCACAGCAATCTCAAACCTTCACCCTCACCGCTCAGGAACAAACAACAACAAACAATTTGTGGTAAGTCATGGCATCCGCTCATGTTATTTCTTCCTGCATTGCTTGTCACATGTTTACAATAACCTCCTCCATCAGCAGTGAGGGATTCACATGTAATAAATGTAAGGAATTAGTCAGGCTGATGGAGAAGGTTAGTGAGTTAGAGACTCGCATCCGAACGCTAGTGGAGGTCAGTGAGAAAGAGAAGCCATAGATACTGTTTCGGATGCGAGTAGTAGTACAGAGAGCAACATACACATTTTGGTTCCGGCTGTAGAGCCCCTGCAGCAGGGCAGATGTCTGAGTGGTGTCTGAAGAATAAAATAGGATTTATAGACAATTGGAAGAGTTTTTGGGGTAGACCTGACTCGCTAAAGAGAGACGGACTCCATCCCTCCACGGAAGGTGCCGCTCTCCTCTCTAGTAATTTGGCTCATAGTCAAGTCAAGTAGTTTTTATTATCGTTTCAACCATATACAGTTAGTACAGTACACGGCAAAACAAGACAACGTTCCTCCAGGACCATGGTTCTACACAAAACAACATAAGACAAACACAGAACCACATGAGACTACACAGACTAAATAACATACCTATATAAAGTGCACGTGCAAACGTGTGCAAAAAGTACGGGAGAGTACAATAAATTACTGACAATGAACAGGGCAATAGACAGGAAGAAAATGCCAAATGTTTCTAAAAATGCCAAATGTAAACATAACGATATATGATATTGTTCTATGGACATAGCAGTTATTGAGGTAGCAGCCAGTAATAAAGTGACAATAATTAAAGTGCAACTCAGGACATGTTTGTGTATGTGTGTCAAACCAGTCTCTGAGTATTGAGGAGTCTGATGGCTTGGGGGAAGGAGCTGTTACACAGTCTGGCCGTGAGAGCCTGAATGCTTTGGTACCTCTTGCCAGACGGCAGGAGGGTGAAGAGTTTGTGTGAGGGGTGTGTGGAGTCATCCACAATGCTTGTGGCTTTGCGGATGCAGTGTTTTTTGTAAATGTCATTGATGGAGGGAAGAGAGACCCAGATGATCTTCTCAGCTGTCTTCACTATCCTCTGCAGGGCTTTGCGGTCCGAAACGGTGCAAGTTCCAAACCAGGCAGTGATGCAGCTGCTCAGGATACTCTCAATAGTCCCTCTATAGAATGTAGTGAGGATGGGGGGTGGGAAATGTTCTTTCCTCAGCCTTTGAAGAAAGTAGAGACGCTACTGGGCTTTCTTGGTAGTAGAGATTGTGTTGAGGTACCAGGTGAGGTTCTCCGTCAGGTGAACACCAAGGAATTTGGTGCTCTTGACGATCTCCACAGAGGAGCCATCGATGTTCAGCAGAGAGTGGTCCCTCTGTGATCTCCTAAAGTCAACAACCATCTCTTTTGTTTTGTCCACATTCAGAGACAGGTTGTTGGCTCTACACCAGTCCGTTTGCTGCTGCACCTCCTCTCTGTATGCTGACTCGTCATTCTTGATGATGAGACCCACCACGGTCGTGTCATTGGCGAACTTGATGATGTGATTCCAGCTGTGCATTGCTGCACAATCATGAGTCAGCAGAGTGAACAGCAGTGGACTGAGCACACAGCCCTGGGGGGCCCCAGTGCTCAGCGTGGTGGTGGTGGAGATGCTGTTCCCGATCCGGACTGACTGAGGTCTCCAAGTCAGGAAGTCCAGGATCCAGTTGCAGTGGGACGTGTCCAGGCCCAGCAGGTTCAGCTTTCCAATCAGGTGCTGGGGTATGATAGTGTTGAATGCTGAGCTGAAGTCTATGAACAGCATTCGAATGTATGAGTCCTTTTTATCTAGGTGGGTGAGGGCCAGATGGAGGGTGATGGTGATGGCATCGTCTGTTGAACATCAGGGGGCAGCTGGGTCTTAATGTGCCTCATGATGAGCCTCTCGAAGAACTTCATGATGATGGGTGTGAGTGCAATAGGATGGTAGTCATTGAGGCAGGACACTGAAGACTTCTTTGGCATGGGGACGATGGTGGTGGCCTTGAAGCACGTTGGAATGACGGCGTTGCTCGGAGAGATTTTGAAGATGTCGGTAAGAACATCTGCCAGCTGGTCTGCACATTTTCTGAGCACTCTGCCAGGAATGTTGTCTGGCCTTCCGTGGGTTGACTCTACCTAGAGTTTTACTCACATCAGCCGTGGTAAGACAGAGCACCTGGTCGTTGGGAGGAGGGGTGGTCTTCCTCGCCACCACATCGTTCTGCACTTCAAACTGAGCGTAGAAGTCGTTCAGCACATCTGGAAGGGAGGCATCTTTGTCACAGGCAACTGATGTTGTCCTGTAGTTGGTGATGGCCTAGACAACATCTTAATAATGATTGTATTTGACTAACTGGGGCCCAGGTCAGGAAGCAGACAAACTGGTTAATCCGAACGTCTGCTAGCTGCCTTGAGATGTCACACAGGTCAAATAAACTACAACACATAGTTGTATGTCCTAGATATCTCATAGAGACTGTGTCTGTTCCCCGAACTACCAAACACAATACCCTCACAAAGTAATTTAGAAAAAAAATTTATTAAAGTCAAACTTGAACAAAACAAACAAATTAAAAATACACATCATATAAAAATAGGGCTACTAAATATTAGATCTCTTTCTACCAAAGCAATAATTGTTAATTAAATGATTACAGATCATAGTTTGGATGCACTCTGTTTGACTGAAACCTGGCTTAAACCGGATGAATATATTAGTTTAAATGAATTTACTCCCCCAGGTTTGTTATAAACATGAGCCTCGTCTGAAGGGTCGAGGAAGAGGTGTTGCTACAATTTACTGAGAAGTTTTTGGTGTTACTCAAAGGACAGGATATAAATGTAAGTCTTTTGAGCTAATAATGCTTAATGTGACATTGTCAGATATAAATAGAAAATCTCTGTCATCTTTTGTCCTTGCATAGATTACACCTTATACTGATTTCATTGGTGAATTTGCTGATTTTTTTATCAGATCTTGTAGTTACTGTAGATAGATCTTTAATTGTTGGTGACTTCAACATTTACATAGATACTTTAGGATTAGCATTTATCGATATTCTCAACTCTCTTGGAGTCAGACAAAATGTAACAGGACCAACTCATAGCCATAATCATACGCTAGATTTAATTCTGTCATATGGAGTTGATGTTGATAATATAGAAAATTCTGCAGCAGAGCAATGGTATCTCAGATCATTACCTCGTAATAGCTATTGTTACTCAATCTACACCACGCTATTGTTCAGGTAACTATTCTTTCGACCACTAAAGATAGCTTCACTAATAATCTTCCAGATCTATATCATACACTCAATAAACCCCAAAGCCCAGAAGAACTTGATGAAATAACAAAAAATATAAATGCAGTCTTCTCTACCACTCTTGATATTGTTGCCTCACTTCGATTATAGAAAATTAAAGAAATAAGCTCTGCACCATGGTACAATGATCACACTCATGCTCTCAAGAGAGCAGCTCGGAAAATGGAGCGCATGTGGAAAAATACAAAATTAGAAGATTTTGTGGTGAATGGAAGGATAGTGTCTGTAGCTACACTGCACTAAAAGCTGCCAGGTCAGCATATTTTAGTAAACTCATAGAAAATAACTGCAAAAATCCTAGATGTTTATTCAGTACTGTGCCTAAATTGGTTAGGAATAAAGCCTCACCAGAACCAGATATTACGTCGCAGCACAAGAGTAATGACTTCATGAATTTCTTTACAGATAACATTGAAATAATCAGAAATAAAATTGGAATTATGCAATCATCTGTCATAGCACCTCAGAAAACAGTGTCTAATAATTTTCCTCACGTGCAACTTCAATCCTTCTCTGTGATAGGTCATGAAGAGCTAACAAAACTTATCGAAACATCAAAAGCCACACCATGTTTGTTAGATCCTATACCAACTAAGCTCTTAAAAGATGTATCTCCTGTAATTTCAGAACCTCTTCTTAATATTATTAACTCCTCGCTATGCTTAGGACATGTCGCAAGAAACGTAAAAATGTCAGTTATCAAACTGCTTATTAAGAAGCCACAACTTGATCCTGGAGAACTGGCTAATTATAGACTGATTTCAAATATCCTGTTTATGTAAAAAATACTAGAAAAGGTAGTATCCTCCCAAATATTTTTCTACAGAGAAAATTGTATATATGAAGAATTTCAGTCAGGATTTAGGTCTCATCACAGTACAGAGACTGCACTTATCAGAATTACAAATGATTTGCTCATCATTTGCTTATCATATTGTTGGCATTATGTTGGCATTTGTGGAGTTGCATTAGCATGGTTTAGGTCATATTTCGCAGACTGCCACCACTTTGTCTATGTAAATGAGGAACTGTCAAACCTAAAAAAAGTAAAATATGGAGTGCCACAGGGATCAGTTTTAGGGCCTCTGCTTTTCTCCTTGTATATGCTTCCCCTGGGAGATACTATCAGGAATCATGGAATAAGTTTCAACTGCTATGCCGAAGTTACACAGCTTTATATTTCTTCAAAACCTGATGAGATTTCAAAATTCTCCAAATTAGCAGAGTGTATCAATGAAATAAAAGATTGGATGGCCAGAAATTTCCTTCTACTCATTTCTGACAAAACAGAGGGACCATAAACTCTCAAAATAAGCCACTACAATATAATTTGACTCTCGATGGATGTACTTTTACATCATCTTCAACCTGATCTTCTGTAAAGCTACTTTGAAACGTTGTGTGTTGTGAAAGGCGCTATACAAATCAAATTTTCTTGACTTGACCTTACACAGACTCCCGTTCAAGATGCTGACATTAAGACGCATTCTAATGAGCGTCCAGCATCAGGATTGGTTCGCAGCCTGAAGAACGTGTACTTCCATGTCTCGATTATCATGTTCGCCCTGATAAGGTTTGACAGATCTCTGTCCGATCACAGTGAAGATTCATTTGACTGCAAGGTATTATTACTGAGTGAAAATTTTACTCAATTAAATGTTCAAGTATCTAGCCGAAAACATACTTGAGTAAAAAAGTAATCACATTATTTTGTACTTAAGTATTAAAAATGTAAAAGTAACTTTTTTCCTAGCTAGAATGAAATGAAGAGAGAAGATTATGTGAAATAGGATTTTGTTAAATTCGAGTTGCCTTTTTATTGTCTCCGATGACTGTCACTCTGTCCACCCTGAGTGGTATTCCCAACCTGGTCATAGAATAATGTCACAATGACTTTTTTGTGGCCTGTTGTACGTAAAACAGCAATTTCCTGGTGGAATGAACACTAGAGGCACTACAACAAACAATGACTTTG